>JAPEVG010000072.1:0-120540 GCA_029747595.1 Trametes cubensis
CGGAAGCTAGTCGGTGCCACAAGCAGCTACAGTGTACTCAGCTATAGCAGAGCTGTGCACGATCGGGCGGGATGGAGGATCGGCGGCGTTGAATTGCGGGCTTTATACTTTTTGGCGGGGGGCTTCCGCCAAAGGAAGTAGGCCTGCGGAGAGAAAGAGTTTGACTGCGCGCAANGGGGGGCACTTCATGTTTGTGTAGCGGGGGCGGGATGGTAGCCCTGGTCGGGGAGAGGGATATGGGCGTCTGGGCATTGAGAAGGCAGGGATGTGCCACCGAGGACACGAGCAAACCGCGAGGCCTGAGCTACGCTAGAGGTCGTCGGGTACGAGAGCATGTCTGAATCCTTTGTGGCCGTTGTCGGACGTGCCCTGAGGTAAGCAGGGGAGGCGGGACGGCAACAGTGAAGCGAGGACGATACGAGAGCAACGAGGCGTAAGCTGGCAGGATACAGCTGTGCAGGACAGGGGCGGGTTGCAGGGGGTGTCGAGAACAGGTCGTCCCAGGGCAAGCAGACTCCCAATCCCAGCCACAGCAGGTCCGGCGCTTGCGGTCGATCACCGAGATTTGGTCGTGTTTGCTGGTCGATCAATTCAGATCGGGAGAGCAAATCTCAGATCACAACGCTCGTTCTCGTCCACGGTCTCGTGCGTTGCTTCACGACATCCATTTGCGTCACAAGCACTGTCAAGCAGAACCAATGTCTAGACGATGACATCCTGCCATTTCATCACCGAGCGTCAGCCAAAGCATCATCAAATTACACCAAAACATATGAGGACACCGACCGTCATATGACGTCAACCAGATGTCGTCAGCTCAGCGCCAAACTTGCCAGTGCGTCATGAGCCCTGTTCTGAGTGTTCGGTTGTGCGTTTGAGAGCTTCTCGCTATTGCAAAGTGCAAATGGCCCTATGTCATCGTGTGAGGGTCTCAGGCCTTAGGAATTGCCCGTTAGCCTCAGTAATTTCCAGAGCTTGCTCACGGCGGTGGCCGAGTGAGAACACTTGTGAGTGGGTACCAAGAGCATTTGTTTCCAATCAATTCGTGCGCAAAGCCCCGAGACCGACCCTCCTGCAAGTTCTGGTGGAGCGGATCCGGAGGGAAGATGGATAAGTTTCCGTCGCCAAGCGGTCGTACGCCTGCCCTTGGTTGCCGGTAATCACTCGAGAGCTGATCGAACGAGAAGTTTGAGCAGCCACGATATCGATGTCCATATGCTCGTTGTTGCGGCCCTCCCACACATTAGCACATTGAAATCGTCCTCGAGTCCGCCCTGTAAGCGAACACAAGAACGAGACCTCCAGGCGATGCATCCGAATTCGTCGAGGCTGCCTTGATGGGTGTCATTCCGACAACGTGAGATGTGCCTGTAGGCTGTAGGCAGCTGGGCATTGAAGATTCAGCTAGACAAACGATGCTTACGGCACACCCACTCACCAGATATCCTAAACTATACCAGCGCCACCGGCCCGCCGCAAAGGAGAGCAGCTCTGCTTCGTGTGCAACTGAGGACCGTCTTGACGAAAGCGGCGCGCAGAACAACTCCCTGAGGTTACGCTGGTAAGGGACTTTGCACAAAGACGATAGATCTGAGATCCTGTACGCGAGCGAAAACCGTTTACGTGGTTCGATTCTCGTCATTTGTGTGCGCGGATCTGCAGTCAGCGCCAGTCGAAGGTGCCAGATGTGCCACCCGCGATCACCTTCGAGGGGAGCACCTTGCACGTTCCCCGCTTCAGCGAAAGCGCTGCGCGCGGTTGAAAGAAGGAAGCGGTAGCACGAGTTGATCCTGATTGAGCNAAAAAATCAAATAGCCGTCAAGTTGCGACGGAGATGTACATGAAGTTCGGTGATGCTGGACCGAAAGCGCGGTCGATGGACACAGGGCTCGATAGAACTGCGTGTACGCATCGATTGTTGCGTGTACACGTTCCAGGGGACTGTGGCAGAAAGGAACGCCTCCGATTCTCGAAAGCCAAACGCCAAACATCCCCGCCAGTGGCACATTGGCATGCAACGACGCGCGGTGCCGGGTGCACACTGAAACGCTTTCGGTTAGCTAGAAGACGGTGCGGTATGCAAGCAGACTCACCGAACGTTTACGTCACGCCAACGACGTTCTTGGGACACTCCCACCACGAAATCATCCACACGCAGGGGCGTATGCACGTTGTACGGAGATCTACGGCCGTTCAAATCTGCTTGGCTTAAATTCCTGCTAGTGTTCATGCAAGAAGAATCGCGTCGCGTCGCGGACTGCGGTGCGGTAGCACAGCTCCAGGTCCAGATACTAGTCCAGAACATACGATTTCAATAGTACGACCCACTCAGACGCGCAGAAGGTGCCACTCAAGAAAGGTTACCATCGCCAAAGAGTCTCGGAGGTAGCTCCATCATCGCACCAGAGAGTATCGAGTCAAGAACACGCGAAGCACATTGCGGTGAGTAGATGAACCTCAACTGAAAGTTTTTGGAAGACAGGTCGTTTTTGCTCGTTGTCGCCGGCCGGTGTGCGTGTTGTCGCCGTTAGCGCCAGGTGGCCCATATAATGTGACTATCGTCACGGCATTGATAATCACGCCGCATCACACCCGCGTAACGCACCTTGGCCCACCAAAGCGCCCAACTGCTCCCTCCACACGGCATACTTGTCCCAACCTTCCTCCCACCTCCCAAGCCGTCTCTGAACTCTCCAGCCTAGTTAGACTGCGTTAAAATGGTACTTCTGCTCTTTATATTGGCTAATACGGCAGTGCTGACGTTGAATCCGCTCTGATAGGCTCGTAATGAGGAGAAAGCACAGTCTATGCTCTACCGCTTCCGCGAGGCGCAGGCGGCCGAGCTCGGGCTGGGGACGCGGAGCGACCGCAGGCCGCGCATGGCGAGCGCGTGCAAGAGCCTGCGCGAGTGCGAGCGGTGGCGGGGAGAGATATTGCGCGAGATCAGCCGGAAGGTGTCCAAAATCCAAGACGGTGCGTCACCCGTCTCCTTCAGTCCGAGACGGACGAGTGCTGACGAGGAGGGTGTGCGCGGCCCTGTGAAATGTGCAGCCGGCTTGACGGACTACGAGGTGCGCGACCTGAACGACGAGATCAACCGGCTCCTGCGCGAGAAGCGGCACTGGGAGAACCAGATCGTCGCGCTGCGGGGGCGCGAACTACCGCCGGAACGTCGCGATGCTGGACGACGACGGGAAGGAGGTGCCGGGCACGAAGGGCTACAAGTACTTTGGGCGCGCGAAGGAGCTGCCCGGCGTGAAGGAGCTGTTCATGAGCAAGAAGAAGGAGGAGGACGAGGAGAACAAGGTGCACGGCTACTACAAGAAGTTCACGAACCAGGGCCCGGGGTACTTTGGCGACCTGGACGAGGCGGACGGGGCGTTGTTGGAGTACGAGGCGAAGGCGGAGGAGGAAGGTATGTGTCTTTCCTCAATGGGCTCTTGTGAATATTCATTCATTGGAATTTACGCGCGCAGAGTGGGAGGACGCGTACAACCACATACGTAACGTCCTCGGTCTTTCGACAGACGAACCTATACCTCCCATCCCACGACCCGTCAAGCCCCTCTCTGCGCTCCTCACCGAGGCGAGTCAAGTGGCGGGGCCGCCAGAGGCGAAGCGCAAGGCACCAGAATCCGATGGAGACGGGGATGTGTCCATGTCCGCCGCCGACGCGTCCTCGACCGACGTCTCAAAACGAGCGCGCACCGACGGCTCACAAGCACCCACAGCGGTCGCAGCAGCAGCAACACCCGACTTATCGACCGACGCGGCGATGGAGGCGCATGCGCGGCGCACGGCGGCGTACATCCCTGTGCTCTCGCCCGAGATCCTCATGCCGCCGAAGCTGCCGACGAGAGAGGAGATGGAGCAGTTCTTGCTGGAGCTGAGGAAGAAGGCGCTTGTGGAGGAGTACTTTGGCAATGAGTCGTGAGCGCGGGTGATGGAGATAGTGCGGGGAGGTGTGTCTTTTACCATGTCCTTGCTTTGACTGTGCACGCATCGCTGTTTGCTCTAGAGGGTGTTGTCACGTCTGTATACTATGTGTGTGCTTGTAATATGTGCTTCTGCCTTCTTGTCGCCAGCCCCTAGTCTTTCGACTCCCAGTACACCACTAATGTTGCACCACCCGTGAGTGAGGTTCCTTGCAGCGACATCGGCCTCCATATTTCCTGTCCATCAGTATCCTGCACAAACGTTAGTCTGTTCGTTTTCATGAGCGATCATCAGAGAGATGACAGGACTTGATCTTTCTTTCATATGTCGCAGGTCCCGCAGTCATAGGTCCGAGCGGGCCCTAACTGCGTCCGGACTCGTATTCGTTTGCCAGCCCGCGAGGACATTGGGATTCTCGCGACGAGCACGGGTCTTGACCGCGATCCTCCGCCGTGACTGTGGCTTAACAATGAACCTGTCAGATTTACAGCTAATCCGAATCGCAGCCGAGCGCCACACAGCACGCTCGAATCCCAGCTCTGGTGCTTTCCTCGAGGCTGGGACGCAGCCATGTGGACACAGAGAGACGGATGGACCTCGTTGACGCTGCCGCACATCGCATACAGTGTGCAGTGTCCCGAACGCTGGATGCTGCGGCGGACAGCAACGCGCTACGCTCGCCCCGGCCAACATGTCAGATGCGACGGTACGAAGGCGTCCCGTATTCGGTTTGGGGGTATAAAGGCGCATACATGAGGGCGAGCGACATCTCAAGCCGTTCATTCGACTTTTATTTCCTGCCCATCCTCAGCCTTCGACATGGTCAACACAACGTCGCTCCTCGGTGTGGTCCTGCTGGCCCGCCACGGCGACCGGCTGGAATTCTTCCAGGATCCCTTCACGTATAACCCCGTGCAAACGTTCCTCACCCCCCTCGGAAGCGTGCGTCTCTTCTTCCCTACCTCAGGCCTACGCACACATTCTGACTGAGAGAGCGCTACGCTCGACAGGTTCAAGAGCAGCAGCTCGGGACCTTCCTCCGTGGAACGTACCTCGACCCTGCTTCGCCCACGTTCATCCAAGGTATCAGCGCAGACATCGCGAACGTCAACCAGCTCGACGTCCGTGCGGACGCGGGAGGCGGAGGGTCCGTCATTTTGGTGTCAGTGCAGGGATTGCTACAGGGGCTGTTCCCGCCCACCACGGATAACAACATCACGCTAGCGAACGGTACGACCGTCGTCGCACCTCTGGACGGATATCAGGCTATCCCTGGTGCGCACATGCACGCTTCACAAACGTTGTGTCATATTCAAGCCTGATGCGGCTCGTAGTCGAGAGCGTCGAGCCCAACCTGGACATCTCGCTGAACAGCTTTACGTCCTGCCCGGTGAGTGTATCCCCTGGCCCGGTGTCATGGGCCGGAAGGTGCCAGGAGCTGAATGGACCCACCGTACAGAACTTCGATAATCACATCTCGGAGTTCTATGCGTCGCCGCCGTTTATGGCGGAAGCCACGGAGGCCGCGCCGTTCCTCGAGCAGCTCCAGCCGTACTTGGGTAACCGCTCGATCAATTTCACGAACATGGTACGTCCTAGCAACTTTGCGCATGATTCCCACTGATCCACATATATCCAACAGTTCAACGTACGCTACGCCAGTTGTTGCACTTGGGTTTGCAGCTCGTCGTAACGTTCTGGCTTCCTTGCAGATCTTCGACTTTGTGAACGTCCAAAGCGTGCACAACGCGACGTTTCTGGCCAAGCTTCCGCCGACGTTCGCCGCGCAATCCTACTACTACGCCAACTTCCATGAGAATGGCGTGTTCACGGACGCGTCTCCCGACGGCATCGGCAACAGTGCGTAGCTTTTTTCCCTTCTCTACATGCACTATGCAACGAGTGTATGGATTGACCAATTCCGGTGGTCTGCACACGAAGTCGGCATCCGCACCATCCTCCCGTCCATATTCACCGACCCCACGCGTATCGCCAACTCAAGCGACCCGCTGAAGATCATGCTCAACGAGATCAGCTACAAGCCGTTCATCAGCCTCTTCAACGTCACCCAGGCTACCAACACGGACCCGAGCATCGCAGGCATCGGTGAGTCGTCTCTCTCCGCACCCGGTGTAATATTGTATGATCCTCACCAACCATTTGGCAGTCGATTATGCGTCTGTCGTCGCCCTGGAACTCCACGCGCCCGCAACGCCCGCGGACGAGCCGACGGTGAACATGCGCTTCAAGAACGGGACGACGGACCCCGCCTTCCACGACCTTACGCTGTTTGGCGAGCCGTCTCTGCCGCTCTCGCAGTTCATCTCGCAGCTCGCGGTGCGTTGTTCTTCCCTTGCCTTTTGCGATGTTATAGGTCGTACTAATTGAGCGTCATTGTGATGGTGGGTTGGGACGCTGTACAGCCCATCGCGGTGAACTCGACGCAGGAGTGGTGCACGGTGTGCAACCAGCCGAATTTGCGCGGGTGCTCTGTGTTCAATTGATGCGCTTAATCGATGCGCCTAGATTGGCTCAACCGGACCAGACTGGGCACGAACCTTGCGTACTGACTGTGCTGTACATTGGCGTGGACAAATGAATATGCTCTCAAGTGAAGGTGTACGTCATGGATACGCGCACCTGTGTATCACTCATGCCACGGACGCTGTTAGTATTATGGTGAGGCGATCAGGAGGAGCACTATGAACGGGCAAAGGCATCACGGTGAGCGGCACTTGCATGCTAGAGGTACCGACAAGCCTCATACCCTCTCACGTTGACAGGTACACTGAACTCCACGCTACTTAACGTGGCCCTCTCACGGCCAACGGATTGCCCTCCTTCCGAGACTAACCGTGAATAGGGCTCCGCAGAGCCACGACCAAGGCTCCTTCCAGCCGGGACGCGTCTGCCCCACTGGATCCGAAAACGCGGCTCTTTGACGTTTCTTTGACGGGCGTGCGTCTCCCGTCCTGAGTCCTGACAAGCAGAGAATGCAGACATTCGCTACTTACCCCGTATTCCGAGCGTCGCTCGGCATGATTTCCGTACTCAGCGTGCCGTGCGGATGCGCGACTCCAGCATGCGTCTAAGTCTGAACAGCTACCATATTCGTCTGTAGCTCGTCGCCGTCAGAAGTGTGCCATAGTCAAATTGGCAAGGCTGTACCAGTACGTCCGTTGCTTGTTCGAATTCGCAAGATGCTGACCATGATTTCATGACTCGACCTCCAGAGCACCAGGCGCGTTTGGAACTCTGACCACTCCGACCGCCGACTGCGCGTACCTTGGGTGAAAGTTAGCGACCAGTCTTGACAGATCCGCGATGAGTACGGGTCCTGACAGACGACCGGACTCTCCACGACGACGCTGTACAAAGCCTTGGATTTGCTACACCAGAACGCCGAGCTGGCTCTCGGCGCCGTTATACGATATTCCGCAAGGGCGAGGTCATCACTGGGGTGAGTCCCGTTCACAGCGCGGCGTCGGTCGATGGATGGGTTCCCAGCGAATTCAGTCATGGGCCGATGGTGGCGCGGCGCGTATGCATATGGCTGTCAGGTTTGGCTTTGCCAAGGCCCGACTCGTAATGCCCAAAAAGTGCGTGCGGCGCCAACTCGATTGTTTTGGCGGTATAAAACACGGCGGAGGGATGCGGTCATGGCAAGTCAGTGGACAGCGCGGATCCTGACCCTGATTACCAGTTGCCTTCTGTCGAGATCGCTACTATGGTCAACGCAACTACCCTCCTTGGTGTGGTGCTGCTCGCCCGGCACGGTGACCGTGTCGAGTTCTTCCAGGACCCCTTCACGTACAACCCGACCCAGACGTTCTTGACCGCCCTCGGAAGTGTGCGTTCTCCGTGTCATCTCAACTCCCCACCACGCACAATAAGCCATTGGGATATTGCTGATCTCGACTACAGGTGCAAGAGCAAGGTCTCGGAGCGTTCCTCCGTGCCACCTACCTGGACCCATCGTCCCCTACAGTGATCGGCGGTATCAACGCCGACGTTGCGGAAATCGACCAGCTCGACGTCAGAGCGGACGCAGGTGGCGAAGGCGCGGTGATCTTGACGTCGGTTCAGGGGCTCCTGCAAGGCCTTTTCCCTCCGACGACGGACAACAATATTACTCTTGCAAATGGAACGACCGTCGTCGCTCCACTCGGGGGATACCAAGCTATTCCAGGTTTGTTGCCTATATCATACCCCGAAAATACTATGCTAATCGTTGGCGATTCACAGTTGAGAGCGTTGAGCCCAACGAAGATATCTCCTTGGAAGGCTTCACTTCGTGCCCAGTAAGTCCGAGGCACACACACATACGTCTTTCAATCGGTGATCGACTAACACATGGCCGGCATGCAGAACTTCGATAACCACATCTCTCAGTTCTATGCGTCGCCAGGATTTGCGGCTGAGGCCATGGTCGCCCAGCCGTTCCTCGAACAGCTTCATCACTACCTCGGCAATCGCTCGATCGAGTTTACGAACATGGTGCGACCTTACAACCTCATCAAACCACTCCATGACACCTACTGACGCTCATCTCGTATTCCCGTTTCCAGTACAATGTCTGTATTGGCTGGCACGGCATATTACTAGTAGTACTGCTGAGAATTCAGGACGTGGTAGGCTGACAAGCGTCCATAGATATTCGACTTCGTGAATGTGCAACTGCAGCACAACGCGACGTTCCTCGCCGAGCTCCCGCCCACGTACGGCGCGCAGGCCTACTACTACGCCAACTTCCACGAGAACGGCGTGTTCACGGACGGGTCCCCGGGCGGCATCGGTAACAGTGCGTGTATTCTCCCTCCACCCCTTGTGTAGCTCCGCTGCTGACTACATATGTGTCATTCGTGACGGGTTTACAGTCGCGATTCGCACGGTCCTCCCGTCCATCTTCACCTCGCTCACCCGGATCGCGAACGCGAGCGACCCGCTGAAGCTCGCCTTGAGTGAGATCAGCTACAAGCCGTTCATCAGCCTCTTCAACGTCACCCAAGCCACCATCGCCGACCCCGGCATCGCAGGCATCGGTACGCCCCCTCTCTCCTTTCAATCTTTCAGATAGTCTGGATCACATACTTGTGCATCGCAATATAGTGGACTACGCGGCCGCGGTCGCGCTCGAGGTGCACGCCCCGGCGACACCATTGGACGAGCCGACGGTGAAGATGCGCTTCAAGAACGGGACCTCGGATCCGTCGTTCCATGACCTCACGCTCTTTAGCGCGGCGTCCTTGCCCTTGTCGCAGTTCATCTCCCAGCTCGCGGTATGCTTTCACGCAAATTAAATCTCCTCAGCCCTGTTGCTAATTCTAGTCATGACGGTCCCCTCGTAGCCCAGCGCGGTGAACACGACGCAGCAATGGTGTACCGTCTGCAACCAGACTACGCTGAGGGGTTGCTCGGCGTTCTTCGAATAAAGCCGAGAAAGCTTTGCAACAATGTAACTTTAAATATCAATAAACAGGCGAGCAAGCAAACGGTGGAAGTGGAGTTGAGAGTAAACTACAAGCTGAGGGGTGGGAACAGCAAAAAGCTGGACGTTAAGGGGTTTGAACCCTTGACCTCACGCATGCAAAGCGTGCGCGCTACCACTGTGCCAAACGCCCGTTGTGTTAATGAACATGTACATCACACAGGTCCTGTTCATCGCCCTTGCATTAAGACACTCCGAACGGTACCCCCACACATCTCACTGACGGACCTCCGAGTTAGAGTGCATCTACGGTCCGGGGTAGCTAGCTGCTGCTGCGAAGTTGGTGACTGCCTTTTTCTTCTTTTCCCAACTCAGCTAGAAAAANGAAAAAAAAGGGAATCAACAACATGCAGCCTAAAACAAGGGCGTGAGTATGTTCGCGAGCCGACCTACACGAACGAAGCCTCGAAGCAACTACGTCCAGTACATGCATGTATCTAGAAGTACTAGTCATAACGTACACATCCAGCGGTGAGGTAATAATCAAAAAAAATGTCCGAGTCCGTTAAACCTATCCCTCCAGCGCAGCAACGATACCGTACGACGCCGCGGCAGCAGCCCCACCCACGAGCAGCGTGCTGACTGCACCCCAGACGTAACCCCCGGCGTTGGCTCCCGCAGCACCTGTGACGCGCGCCTTCACTGCGCCAAAGATGAGGAGGACGACGCCGGTGACGACGCACGAGTAGATGAGGGCGATGTGCGCGACGGGCTCGAAGAAGTATGGTAGGAGGGGGATGAGGCCGCCAATGAGGTAGCCCATGCCGATGGTGAACGCGGAGGTGTACATGCGGATGGTGGACACGTCCTCAAGGCCCTCGCCGAACTTGAGCAAGAACGCGGTGAGGCCGACGTCCTGCGACCACCGCAGCTCGCCGCCTTCTTCCGAGATGAGTGTCGCGTCGCTCGCGGTGCTCGCGCGACCCGCTCTCCGCGTGGAACTCGACTCAGCCTCGTCCGATGGTACGGAAGAGTTGAACTCGACTTCGCGCAGACAGGATGCTACCTGCCGCGACACCTTTTCGTCAACACCCACTGGGCCAAGAACGGCGTGCACTTCACGCTCCATTTCGCCATCGCATGATCGAAGTACTCGTGCTGCGGTGACCTTGCGAAGGTACCGGTAGTGGTCGCGTTCAGCTTGCGTCGCGAGGAAGCCACCGATACCCATTGAAATTGCGCCGGCAATCAGCTCAGCGATACCACCGAGGATGACGAGTTTCGACTCTCCAAGCGAGGATAGGCCCGCAGTGAGCGCGAAAGGCACGGTGAGTCCGTCTGACAAGCCAATGACACTGTTGGGATTTCTCAGTTAGCATTGTGGCTGATCATTCAGGGTCTCGAGACGCCATGGGGCATATGATCGACAGACAGAGAAGACATTCACCAACGCGCGACTCTTCATTGGACGGTGAGCGAGGAGCGTTTGGCGATAAACGGGCGCTGGTCCATAGAAAACAATCAATACCGCAGCGACGCGCATGGAACATCACAACTTCATCCTATCCCCGCGCGCCCTGCCTTGCACAGACGCGTAGCAGACGCGAAGAAGTGCGAATACCACGGAAGTGAAGGATGTATGATCGCGGAGCTCATTGTTCGAGGGATGTGCGGAATAGAATGATAGAAGACTGGGGCCCATAGCGTCTCGGAGAATGATATGGAGAGAAACGTACACGTCACGGACAACGTCAGGGTCAATGAGGGTGCGCTCGTCGTCGCCTTTGAGCTCTTTGCAGCATACGCCAGAGCGGTTTGGTTCATGCCGGTCGCATTTTGCGGGGAGTGGGGCGGGTTGCGGGCCGACGGAGTGGTTTATGGACCATACTGGAGGCTTGTTGTTCGTGAGCGAGTCTGAGCCCCTGCGGTGGGGTAGGGGGACGGATGGTGCGGGCGGTGTGTGTTCAGGCATGAGTGCAGAGGATGGAGGAGGAAAGGAAAGGTGTGTGAGGGAGAACGAGCGTGCCGCAATGCCTTATTTCCTGCTTGGAGCTCCGAGTGGCCTAACGTAATCGCACTCCCATTGGCTGGGCTGCTCTCACCTGCCCCCGATATAGGGTTAAGGTTTATTGATACCGAGCTAAATATGGAGATACATCAGCACCGTGCTGGCCATCCAGGACCTTCGCCTTGCTTCATCCGTCATTCTTGCTTTCTCGCCAACTTCCTTACTAGAAGAGCTTGCTAGCATGCCGGCCGAAGGTCTACGCGGCTCGAGCTCTCTGCGTCCATTGCACTGTTCGTAACCAGCGAATCGCAACAGAAGTGAAGATCAACTTGTCTGCGGTCGCATCGAGGCCATTCCGAGTCTCCTCCTCGAATATCCCGTTCGAATCGCAGGGATATTCATTCCAAGTCGCATGTGTCACCTTCTTCTCGGTCCTGCATATGCCACAAGCTGTATGTTTTGGACACCTGACGCCTGCTATCGCCCCTGTGCCGGGCTAGCCGCTATTGCGTCCACAGCAGTACTAAGCACGCTGGAACTACCCCAGAGATTGT
The DNA here is from genome assembly GCA_029747595.1 of Trametes cubensis. Lineage (NCBI taxonomy): Eukaryota > Fungi > Basidiomycota > Agaricomycetes > Polyporales > Polyporaceae > Trametes > Trametes cubensis. The sequence goes on from JAPEVG010000072.1 coordinate 11,927, forward strand.
CTGACGTCTTGTCCCAAATGTTGATTGTCATGAACGAACTTGCTGAGATTACGGAGGGACTTGGCCCATGCAATGGCGGACTGAGCAGAGGGGGCTCAGGTCGTAAGGACTGCTTGTGACGTCATGGGCATTTGGCACAGTGGTAGCGCGCACGCTTCGCATGCGTGAGGTCCAGGGTTCAATCCCCTGAATGTCCACAGCGTTGTTTATTTTTACATTGATTTGTCCCCGAAGCCTTTTACTGTACTTCCATGCATTTTGCGCCATACCATTGTACCGTGCGTGTGCAGTGCGTGAAAGTGGTTGCAGAGGTGGGCATGACCTAGTCTGACTAGGGTCTGACCTGGGCCTGACCAAGGTCAGACCCGGGCTCCTTGGCTCAAGTCAAGGGTCAACGCGTGACTGGTTCACACGATTCACGCCCATGGTGCCACCTTGACCAGGGATGGTGGGAAAGAATTGGAGCCCGGACTCCAGCCCGTCCGAGAGCCTCCGTCCGTGATACGTGTGAAGTCTGCACGTGCTGACCCTTGACTTTTCGTTGACCACGGTTTGACCGGGGGTCAGACCCATTTGACTCTTGACCTAGTCAGGAGGTCACGGCTTGACCCGCCCACCTCTGAGTGGTTGTGCATCGGTGACGGCTTGCGCAGTACACTCTGGCAACGAGTCGAAAGAAGCAAGCACAGCCATTGAACCGGGATGGCCGGAAGCGCTGTACGAGAGACACCGCTCGCCTGTACTCAGTGCCACACTTCTTGTCACCGCCCACTCTGCCGCAGCGCTCCCCCTCCTGTACTTATTGTCTCTCTCCCTCTTATTGCCACGTTCTTGCCCTGCTGTGCTTGCTGTATTCCACATAACGCGCCTCGCGACGTCAAACTCACACGAACGAACCCATCATGAGCACTAGGCCACCCCCACTGAGAGGTAAGCGGCACCGGTGCCCGGGACACGCTGAACGAGCGTGTCGTACCGCCCATACAAATGGCTGAACACTGGCTTGTTTAGCGGACGACCGCCCTCCCGCATACAGAATGGTTACCCGAGTGTACAGTAACAGTCTACGACCTGTAGTCATAATCAGTGAGTAGCCGCTCCTTCTATGCAAGCCGACGGTGTACCAATGGCTTGAAGTTGGAAGTCTAGTTGCGATATGGAGTATGATCTGGTGAGTGGTACATATGAGTCTCCCCGGCGGCGGCTTATCCTGACTCATTGGTCCTTACTCTAGGGCTGTAAGCTTTCAATTGATTGTTCGCGCTTAGAGGTCTGAGCTCATCATACACGACGTAGATACCCAGCTTCCAAGATATCAATGAGGACAAGTCTCGTACGTGCTGAGCTTTCGTGTATACGCCACTGGGTACTGAGCCACAGCTGCCCGTTAGATGGACAACCCAAGTTCGCCGTTTTCGACATCGTCTTGGGAACAATATACGCCACCGCGTGTGCAATCGAAGTGTTCGGTGTTATCGCGGCTGCTACAGTACGTCCCCTTAGAATCACCTCGCTAGTCCTTCCCGTGCTCACGGCTTCTGAAATGAATGTAGCAACGGCTAGCATTGGTCCGCCTCTACGCCATGTTATCCCTTGTGGGTTCCTTGGCTGTAGTAGCAGCCGGGTTCATACGGGTTGTGATCCATTTCGTATTCAAGGTACGGAGTTCGCGGGCACTGTTCCAAGGGTCAACATCTGATCAGCTGTGCAGAATGGCTTGATCAGCGAGTGCGAGTCGATCGCGCAAGGCGAGGGCATTGAAATCGTATGTTTTGCAGTTCGACATGAAAGCGCGCGGTGCGACTGATCCATGTACAGAGATTCGGTATCTGGTTCCATCATTTCAAAGAGAAGCTGAACGCTGCAGACGCGAAAGACTGTACGTTCCCGTGCCTTGCAGCGTTCTTCTGGTACAATGCTCAGTCCATGTACTTTCGCAGTCTGCACGAGTGCTTGGAACCGCGACTCGCTCAACGAGATCCTGTGGCTCATCTTCGAGATCAGTACGTCCCCTCATCCTGTTAGTGCATCCAGCCATACGCATTGCTGACTCCGCGGCCGTGTAGTTGTCTCGATATTCTTCACCATGATCGCGTTCGCGTACTATCAGCAAGTCCAGGACCCCACCTCCGCCGCAAACGTATCTCGCGCGCCCGCCCCCGCAGGGGAGGGCTACCCCGACCACTACAACCGCCCATACGACGCCGACCCGTACGCCCCATACGACCCATCTACAGGCGCAGCGCCGAGCTACCAGCCGACGTACGCGCCACCCCCCNGGGCCCGCCTCCCGCCGCGTCGGACGTCGGGTACGGCGTCGGCATGGGCGCGGATGCTGACAAGAAGGACAGGGAGATGCGAAGAGACGACGAGAGCGAAATGACGAAGTTCGACGACCCGTTCGCGGACTTTGACGAACCGCACCTGCCGAAGAAGGGACACGACGAGTCTGTGCTCTGAGGCTCTGAGCCGGAGCCCCTGCGAGGATGAGGATGAGGCTCGGAAGTCCGCCTCATGTCGCTTCACCTCTGTGATGGCAGCTACCTTCTGGGATACGTTGCTCGTTTACGGTTGTGCTCGATTGTGTGCTGCTCGCTCAATGTTGTGCTTCGATCATGAGATTCGCCGCTGCTCGGACGTGTGTGTCTGTGGCATTCCCTAGTGCGCTTCCCTTGGCTTCTATGGACCTTGCTTGTATCTGCCACGCCGTATTCCGCCTTGTATAGCTCATCTCGGTTCAAGTTGCTAGCACTAAATTGGGACCATTTGGCGGTTATATTTCTCAAGCAGCGCACATACGGTGTCCATATCGGCAAAACAGTGAACCATTATGGTTATCAACCACACAGTGACATATCACAGAAATCTGGATCCCGTAATTTACAAACATGCGCTGTTCCAGACTCCAATACGGGGCAACAGGCCCGACAACGCCTGCGCAAAACCCCACCTCACCCAGAAGCTAAGGATGTCGGGAAGGGCCTAAGCAAACCGTTCACGTTGGCACGGCAGGCGTTGGGTCCCCAAGGGCCCGCTGAGCGGTTCAACGAAAAGCGCCCCCGAAGGTACCATCGAGCCCTCCGAAAGAACCTCCGAGGCCGTAACCGTCGCTCAGCAGGCTATTGGCATCGGCAAGCTGGCCGGCACCTGGGATTTCGTCGACCGCGGACGCAGACCGCGTGTTCAGCTCGCCCTGAATAAACACGCGTTAGCTGGACTGATCCTAGACAAATCGCATCGGAGGACAACGTCGTCGCGGGATGCGAGGAAGCGTCTAGTGTGCAATGGGAGAACGCACCGTGGTGTCCGAGCAGGCTTGATCAACGTACGCGTTGATGTTGTCAAGATCTTCGGCATTGCATGTGCTCTTTATACAGTCCGCGGCACCCGAAGCATCATCGCCTCCGAATAGGGCGCAGATGCATTGGCCCGGCTTGCCGCCAACGATGCCGCTGTTGGTGCAGTCGGGCTCGAGACCGTGGCCCAACAGGCAATTGCCCGCGCACTCGGCTGTACCACCGTCAGACGGAATGGTGAGCATCTCGCCGAGAGAAAGCAGGCTCGTTGTGCCAAGTATCATTGGGGGTACTCACAGATTATGACGGTGGGAAATGCCTGTCGGCTCTGCAACCCCTTGGGGAGAGCATGCGCGGCGGTGATGCCTGCCGCAAGCACTGCGAGGAGGACGAATGAGCGCATTGGTAGGTCGGTGCTTCTTGGTGAGGGGTCTCTTGGTAGTGAGCGGCTTGGGTCCGAGCGAGGCTAGGTAAACGAGAGGCGAGAGGATACTGAAGGTGGACCGTCCCGCGTTCTCAGCATTTATAGTAGATGAGGCCTACTAGCAATGCCCGAAGCACGCGGGCTGCCTGTGCAAAGCTGTCTCGTCTTCTCGGGTATGCCACCGGCGCATAGCTGCCTATACGCCGCAATTACATCTGTGGCTTGAAGATTCAGTGCACTGTGTGTGCCGATGCAGTCGTCGGATCGAATTCTCGTTTTGGCTTGCAGCGCACAGATCCGAGAGCAATGCAGCATTGAGTCCGGAATAATTGCTCTTGCAGGCGTTGCATTGCATTGATGCAGTCGACAATTTCGCTCCCGGTCCATTGATACCTCAGGGTGTCATTAGCTATCCGGGTTTCACAATATATTGGTATGGTTGAACTAGCATACGAGCGCACGGCTCTTCTCAGGTGCACACTTGCGCTATAGCGGCCGAGCATTGCCCGCCATACGAGCTATGCCACTGCCTGCCACTGACACTAGTACTGTCAGTGTCAATGTCAGCACCTGAGGAGTAGATGTCAATGTCTACCAAGCAGTGGCACATACCAAAGGAGCTGCACGCACGGGCTGACGCCACTTGAGATCACGCTCTCTGAGTAGTAACTTGTGTAGGCTGCACACAATGTAGCTATGGTACACTGCGGTGGGTATACATGATAGTGGGAGGAGCAGGAGGAGCAAGAGGGAGGGAGTCAGCCGGTCCCAACGCGGCCCCAATTGTAATCGGCGTTTCAACAACGCGATCACGTGTGGTCACTCGACGCGACGCCCGCGATCGCGACTCGGACTAGCTCCCGACCTTGAGCCAGTTTGTGATGTAGATGTAGCTACTGTCTACTCTTAAGAGACTCGAAAGCTTATCGGATGGTACAAATTTGATAGATTGTAGGACGTGCAGCAAGACCTTTTCCTTCTCCGGGTCCAGCCTCTTCACACTCCCTCCAATGGCAGCCTCAGGCCCGATCCTCACGGCGGCCTCCGCCAGCCTCTCGTCACCTAATCCCTCCAGTAAGCCGCTGTCGCTTACATTCTCGGGGCTGTTTTTGCTGGCACACACACTCACACTCTCGTCCTCTCGCCCTCTCGCCCTCTCGCCCTCTCACCTCTCTTCGCCCACTCTCCGGCCTCTCTTCGTGCATTTATCAAACATCAGCTGCAGTGTCCTGCACAATGCGCTCCTTCGTCCTCATCTCAGCTCTCGTGGGCATCATGTCCACGGCCGCGTGTGCTTCCTCCAAGGGAGTGCTGAGCCGATAGGATTCTGACTCACCTGCATGGCCTCCCTCAGAGAGAATCTGATGAATCGTTGTGCGCCGGGGATGTAGTACCATGTCCGAATAACTGTGACATAGGAAGCAGTGCGGGCCATTGCCCTTCCGAACCCATTCTCGGCTCGTGCGTCTGCAGCCCTGCCATAGAGAAACCTTTGAAGGACCCCCTGCCATAGAGAAACCTTTGAAGGACCGTGTTTCCTCTACCTGCGGTGCTGATGACTTGAGGACGAAAGCTTTCATCTTATTACAGACTTATAGTTGCAAGCCCGGGGTAAGTTTTGCACTTATGCGCACCCATCGGCATTCCGCGCCACGGGTGTTGGTCTGGTGCGTATACCACAGACCAAGCTGCCTCCGAGTCCGGGCCAGACTATCGGTGATCTGCTCGACAAGCTCGTAGCCGGAATCCCACTGAGCAACCTGATTGGCTCATTCAACCAGTAGCTTATTACATTAGTAGTGGTATATTCCTACTTGCCATTGGCTCATATTGTAGTTCGGAGACCGCGGCCGTACGCGGTAGAACAATAGTTACAGCCCTCAGGCTCTGAGTGTGAGGCTGAACACTCCTTCCAACCGTTCCCGTTCACTCGCAGCGTCTCCATATGCGCTCTCTCTCTTGAGAGCAGAAAGAGACACGCCCATAGCGCATGGTCGTTTTAAGCGTGCTGAGCCGTCGTGACTAACGTGCTTGGTCGGGTCGTATTATGTTCACGTGACCGCGTCACAGCACGCCCAGTAGCCTGAGTAGGTCAGAACACGCACCCAGCGACGTCGCTACGTTGAGGTACGACGTGGATACGAGTGCAGGCCATCTGAAGAAGTGCAAATGACGAAATATTATAATGATCTATTGTAACTATCGCTTGAAGAACCCGCATACTACTTTCCCGCGGGAAGCTCCAATACAGACCAACTTGAATAAGCTCAGAGAACCCAAAGCAAAACATAGCCATACTGTAAAAATACCCGTTGGGCTTGATTAAAGGACAATGGACCACCAGCTCTACACGATTCTCTCCGGCACCTGGGGCGAGACTGTCGGCAAAGGGCTGGCACCGCCGCCTTCACGGGACAAATTAGGAAGGTTCAGTCCGTCAGCGGCACCATTGGCTAGATGAGGCCGTTGGAGATCTGGGACGCGTAATCGCTAGGTATGGAGCCTTAAACCATGCTGCTGATTGCCTTAGTAACTTCTGAGGTCGCGTCGGGGCTGGTGATGCCTCGCAATATGTCGGGGAGCTGGTCATCGCTAGGCTCGGTTCCCGGAGCTTCATCATCCAAAGGTTGCTCCCGCGGAGAGATCATGATGTCCTGAAGTCCGGCGAGTTAGCTCGAGAGTAGATAGTAATGGCGCACAGCATACACGGAGGCGACGAGGAAAAGTACGTACCGAAGCTCCAAAACAGGCCTGCGCAAGGTACGCCTCGAGATCCATGATATCCTTGACATTGCACACCTCTTCGATGCAACGCTCGATATTCGGACCAGAGAGCCCTCTGAACGCGTCGCAGATGCATTGATCAGACTTCTTGTCAGAGCCTGCGCCTTCGATGCAGCTGAGTGTGACGCCATTGTTCTCCAAGCAAGGCACTGAGCATTTGGCTGTATAATCATGCAAGAAAATCATTATAATTGTGAGCATATTTCCGGAGTACTGAATCGGACTGCCCAAGGCGAGTGCCATTGAGAGTACTTACGGAGTGAGAGGGATTCGGGGTCTTGTCTACTCTTCAACCCCTTGGGATATACATGCGCGGCGGTGATGCCTGCGAGGACTGCGAGGACAAATATACGCATTTGTGAATTCGCGCTTCTCGGCAGGAGACTTGAATAGGGAGTGGCTTGAGGTTAGATGAGGCTAGGTAAATGAGGGGGCTGGAAATAATGAGGTGAAGCTGGATCCTCGTACTTTATATCACCGGGGAGCCAAAGCAGACGCCTGCGTGAAGGTGTTGCCGGATCGAGTTACATTTGACTTGAAGCACAAAGGCAGGTCAACGACGTCCTGGTTTTCCTGGAAGCATAGCATTCAGCGGCGAATGGGTTCCGCAATCACAGAGCAGTCGTCCATGTCTCAAATCAACTTGGCCATGTTCGCATTTGAGGAATACAACGGACGAACTTGGAGGCATAGTGCTAGAAGGTGCAATCAAGCGATCTAGCAGCGGGGCCTAGTCATAGAATGCCTATACTACTCGGTTCTCTGCCCAAGAGAGCCGGGCTCTGCTTATTTAGAAGCGGCCTTACCATGTATTGTTTCCCGAGCAACTCGCACATGTTGTTCATACTTGGTCTTATGAGGTCGTTCGTGCTACGGCAAGCTATTAGTTACTTCGTCGCCCGTACGGACCCTCATGATCGCACATTATGTGACGCAGACTGACTTTCTTGCGAATCCCCAAGGCAATGCCTCGGACTCCGACATGTTCCTGGAGATTCCGAGTCGCCGCATATCGGTCCCTGGACACAAAACGGAGCCTGAGCGGCAAGCGTTTCATAGCTCTCGCGAGAATATGATGTTGGCCTCTTCCAGCATCTGAATAGAATGAAAGAAAACCGTGAGCAATGGTAGGTATTGAGCATGCTGAGCGTTTTACCTAGATGGTGAGTCACACATGAACGAAAAGTTGCTCGTCCGAACTCCTCGTGCGTCAGTGGCTGCCAGGCGTCTCACCCTCACCTGACCGTGTCAAAACGCCCGCCGCTTCCGATTCGCAGAGTCCATGGCCAGTGAGCTACCTGAGTAGAAGTTAACGTTGCGGCTCTCTCCAAATTCAATACGATGCCGGCCGTCCTCCTTGATTCTTAGGTTGCCTCCATCTAGAGTCTCCGCGTCAGTGGAGGTGCGGGCTTGGTTTCTCCGAGTCGCTAGGACCAGGATGCATTCGCCCGCCTCTCACCACGTCCGATGCTAGGTACGATATGGACGTAGATGAGGGCGATGCGAAGCAATATAAGAAAATGTAACGGGGCGACGAGAGCGAGACGAGCAAGTGGAATCACTCGTTCGCAGCCATCGACGTCCCGAACGGCGTCCCGAATGGCGTCCCGAAAAAGCTAGGGCATGCCAAATCCACGCTCTCGACCAGGAAACACACCATGAAGAGAAATCCGTCTCATGCCGCTTCATCCCTGTATTTGCGTGGTTGACTGATGTCCTTCCATACTGCGCTACTAGTCCGATATTATGCTTGGCCTTTGTGGCGCTGGCAGCGGAAGAGACGCACCTGTGATAGATCCTTGAGCCGTGCACGCGTGGTGAATGTATCAGTGAATTCAGAACGCAAACCATTACGATGAACGGCCACGACCATTGCAGAAAGGCGGCATACTATAGCTTCTGATACCTCAACACAGCACACGATGTCTAGGAGCCCGATCTGATCAGCGCATACAAAGCGACACTACGTTCACGGCCTCGGCCTTAGATTGCAGAGAGCGGGCAAGGTTCACAGATTCGGAACGAGATCGGGCTCAGAGCGCCAGCAATATCGACACGGCGAGCCTTGAAGATCGGCGTGAGGGTCAGACGACCGCCGCCACTTGGACTACGCCGGTGAGTGGGTCATCGCTAGTATCGTCCTGAGTCCCTGGATCGTCCAAGGACTGCAGCTCCCGCGGCAAGTTGTCATTGTAGCCCTAGAGGAACGTGTGAGCTCAACATATCGAGTGTGACGTCGCGCGCGGAGAGGTCTCGCGTGGACACTGACCATGATATAAGAGCATGTCTGCTGCAGGTATGCATTGAATTCCTCTTGGTCGGCGGCGGTACACTGCTTGCTGACGCATTCATCGATCCGAGTGGCACCGCGGTGCACCTCATCGCAGACACACTGGCCGGAGCCGCCTTGAGCTGCGTTGGCAACGCAACTCGTAGAGCTTCCCAGGTTCGGAGAAGTGAGGATGATGCAGGCTACCGAACATTTGGCTGTGGCATCGCGATATGTGATGGTCAGTATATTGCTTAGGAAGTGATGCGATCCTTCGAACCAACTCTAATGCTGCTGAGAGTACTCACAGAGCATCGGGGAGGGAAGGTCCTGTCGGTTCTTCAGCCCTCTCGGATAGGCATACGCGATAGTGATGCTCGCGAGCATGGTGAGCAGGGTGAATGTACGCATTTGTAATGAGTGTCGGATGAGGCTAGCTGAATGAAAGAGTTGAAAGATAATGAGGAGGAGAAGCCCTACGTCTTGGTGCATTATATACCCCAGAAGCCTTGGAAGACCTGGGAAGACCGACGCAGAGATGCTTCGTTTCTTCGGGACTTGTACATGCAGAGCTCCGAGCTTCCGCGACAGCATTGCGAATGTCCGCCGTACTTGCGTTCTACGAGCCAATGGGGCCTTCGGATCGAATCTTTCGAGCGTGAAGTAGCATAGTGATACGCTAGATTGACGCGACGGTCGATTCGCTGAATTCACTCAGCTTGACCGAACTCAACTACATTTCTGCGAGCGACGATTGCGCTCGTTCCGGCAACGGTCATGTACAAAGTCGGCACCCCGTATGGCTTGTCATGAAGCGTTTCTAGAGACACGTCAGTACGGAGTCGTAGCGGCGAGCTCTTTGCTCCCGTTTTGCGGGATGGAGGGCTTAAGGTTATGACTTGCCTCGGATGCCTCCTCCTAGTATGAAGTAACACCTAGTGGAGAAAGTACTCATTAGATGCTTCGAAAGCTCGCCAGCAACGCAGTTCAGATGCTGAGTCTAAGCTGTTCAGATACACAGATACCATCCACAACAGTGAATGCTCACGATCTCTTTTGTGGTAGATGAGGAACGTACAAGAATTCGAACGTTGCAAGCGTCGCGCCCCGACTCGGACTCCCAGCGCCTCCACCCCACGCGGCAGCACATACCAAACGCTTTTGTCCGGCGTTGCCGCATTACGTCCTGACGGGCGCTATTACTTCGCCTGCTTGACTTCACCCCTAGTACTGACCCGTTCGATTGTCGCAGATTTCGCGTGAATAGCGCGTGGCTACGGGCGAGACTACAACTGCGTGAAGTTCAACTTGCTGCGACTAGTAGTATCTTTAAATTGCATCCCGCCACGCCTACTAACAGGAACATGTTGATACTCGTCTCACGCCCCCGGCCTGACTTCCCAACCCTCAGGCCTCGGGAAGCACCATGATCCCGAATTACTAGGTATCCTGCTCGGAGCGGTGGTTGAGGTATGCGCTATATTCTATTCGGGGTTCTCGGAACCATATCTGACTTATGTTATTTCTTCAACTTGAACTTGGTTAGAACTTTCTCTGCATTTTCACGACCCGTTTCAATGCATGGCGCAGTTGTCAGAATTAGACACAAATCGAATGCGAGCATCTGAGGCCTGTGCATACTATTTTGAATTCTACTCTTGCTGTTCACTGACCAGAAGTTCTGATAGACACCAGAGCAGTGGCCTTGGTTCACGAAAAGTAGCCATCGCTCTGGTGAATAGCCCGTTCACTTAGGCCGATGCAACGATGGATTCCAACCGTCCCCGGGCCTCTGTCCCATCCCCGGGCCACGGTCCCGTATCTGAAATACTCCAAATATTTACCAGATCGTAGCACCGCCGTGGTCCGCCGACATCGGTTGTGAGGCATCGCACTCGATATATGCACGCAGAAACCTTCACAAGCCGCATGAATCGTGGCAGAAATCGACTGTCGAGCGAGATCATCGTCCGAATCTACTAACCTGATGTCAAGGCGCGATTTAGCTCGTTAATCATCACATAGACGAACTTTCTACTCGGCGACTACGTCTCGCTCGCTCGGCGCATATCCGTGGCATGTCGGAAACCAAGGCCGGCGTGTGTTGGGACGTACCCGAAAAGAAAGCGAATGTCACCGGCCACTTCACGTAGCTACGTATAAATACGAAGATACAGAGCACGTCCTACTCAACCTCAGCCCTCGAGCAGCCTCAAGCGCAATCCTTCTATTATTCGCACAGCCTAGCATTACCCACGCCCTACGCGATGCACGCATTCATTCTACTCCCAGTCCTCGCCAGCATCACCGCCGCTCTCGCCCATTCCAAGGGGCTACAGAGTCGGCAGCTTTGCACTTCGGATTGCGTCTCCTCTTCCGTCGGTAGCCGTGAGCACCTATGTTACCCGTATGATTCTATCCTACGATGCTGACCTTCTTCCTCGGCGCGACGAAGTATCAGCGAAGCCGGCCTGGTTGATCTCGTGCCTCCGGTCTGCGGGGTGCCCGGATCCAGTGAATGTCTGCTCAGACGTCGACAACGTCAAGGCCTGCGTCAGCAGCAATACCCACGAGCTCAATCAGATGGACCCTGTCAGCTTTGTAGCATTCGTTCTGCGGAACTGCTCGAACACAGTATGTGCTACAGTCTACTAGCGATGCTGATATGCAAAGCTGAGTCGCGCTTCCCTCAGGACAGCACGGCTACCCGGAAGTAGAGCCAAGAGAATCCGGAATGTCTGGTGTTCGCGATGGCCAGTTCCGAGACTGTACACGCCACTGCGTATAGTCACGAGTCCCTTCTGTTACATAGCAACGCGCATATGACGAGAGTTTGTGGTGAACTGCCTGGATCCGAGAACCGCTGCAAAATTAAGTCAGTCTCTCCGAAGCTCAGAGCGGCGGCTTACAGATAACGTGTCACCACAAGAGCGCGTAGACAATATGAGCGGGCTTGCTTGCCAGTTTCCGAGCCCGAGTACAATGTGCATAGACATCTAGGCCTCCGATACACGACCTGCCAGCCCACATCACGCGTTACGATCGCTTGTGCGAGACTACGACGAAACGTCGCCGGTATATTGCACTTGTCAGTGTATCAAGTAAGAAACCGAGAGACAAACACCGCTGCCAGATCTCAGCGCACTCCTCCAGCTAACTTGCCCTCCTGCCTCGGCGACGGAGCATACGTTAGCTCCAATCATATCCCTACTACACCGACGGGCTCGAACCCGCATGCTGGAGAGACTACAGGCTGCCCGAGCCACCACCGAGGATGCCCAGAAGACCCAAAAGTCCACTGAGCGGGTCCGAGGCGGGGCTAGCATTGGCACTTGACACCGAATCGCCTGAAGGGTCGTCACGCGGCAAAACGGCCTGAGGAATACGTATGTCAGCTCCGCATATTGGGCACCACATGATCACGTGGAGTCCGCTCGACACGCACCGGCTGGCATAGCTGTTCGATTGCCTGGGCAAGTCCCTGCGCGCCCTCGATGTTGCACATTTCGGAAAGGCAGGACTGGATAGCCGCCCCCGTGTCGGGGTTGCAGAGGCACTGGGCGGGATTGCCGCCAGTCGAGGTAGCAGAACAGTCGATCTTGATGCCGTTTTGGGCGAGGCAAGCAGTCAAGCACTGGTCTACACCACCGCGATAGCGGTATGGTCAGATCCTCGCTGGTATCACGGTGGGTCATGCAAAGCTCGGTAGTACGGGCACTCACCAAGCTCGCTTCCGCTGGGGACTTGCCGCTTCTGCATTCCCTTATGAGAGGCATACACGGCTTGAGTCATAAGGGCCGCGAGGGCTGAAACCATGATGTAGGTGCGCATCGCGTAGAGCTCTGCTGAACGACGGATGAGAGGCTTGAGGAAGGAGAGGCTACACAAAGCTATGCCTGAGAGAACAAGGCTTAAGCAGCCCACGCTCTACATTGGCTTCTTAAATAGTCTGTATAGATTAGCATGAAGAGAAGCTGTCGTATGTCTCCGTGCAGCACGCCGTCGGAGCGTGCACAGATAGGTTATATTCTCGTTAACATGGCCACCCCAAAATCAGCTTTTGCGCGTACCTCTCGAACTCGCGTCAAGAGGCATCAAATGTTGGTAGACCGTCGAGTCTGTCGCATTCAAGCGACTTCGTTAGCGGAGAGCGACGATCCCGCCCGCTCATGTCCGTCTGCTGTCGACCGCGCAGTCACGGAGAGGTGCCAAATGCATCCATTGCATTCGAAGCTTCCACAAATCAGACGTTTCTGTCTATCTGCGTTTACTTTGACCCCGGAGGCGAAAAAAAATCATGACAGAGACTGACGGCGTACTGTCATCTAGCAGTCGCGGCGCGTGCACGATGTGAAGGAGTGACAGCTTACGGCTCTGCTGGTAGAACGAATGAGTTGGAAAAGCCGATGCAGCGCCATCTATAGCAATGTTCGTAGTGCGTACCATACCGTATACAGCGGAATCGAAGCCGACGGGCATCTTGACAAATTCTCCCACAGGATGATCCTGGCTTTGGATGCATGCTGGGTCTCTATCAGCAGACGGCAGGTCTCTTCGGCTGAGAGGCGGGGAAGCATTTGGGAGACGTTGGGAATCTGTTGAGCTAAAGAACCAGTGTTCTTCTCAAGAAGACAGGCTAAGATACTCGCCTGAAACACCCAAGAGCACTGCTCCCATGGTGAGTAGACGTTTGCCTAGGTTGTTCATGAAGGAGAGTGACAAAGGCGACCACCACGACCGGAAGCCGAGTCGAGTAGCCGCAAATGATCGCGCCGACGATGGACGTGAGAAGTTTTTCTATCGTACAGGCCATACCGCGTATCCTGTAGGCGTGCAAAACAGGTCTAGTAGCTCAGGAGGGCGGAGAAACAAATCTGAGCGTCTTCATCTCTTGTTCGCTCAAGCCTTGCTATCCACACTGCACCCTAGAGAACGGACCACTATACTCAGTATCTGCGCGTCGAGAGTAATCGTTTGAACTTGCCTAACAAGAACTTGCCGCGGCGGAGTTGTACGGTGGACACAGAGGGTTGAATCACCGGTCGGGAGCCCTGACTTGAACTTGAACATTGACGCTTCGGCAACACGATCACGTGTGGCTGGCCCACCTCAACGTTCAACGTTCAACTGCCGCCCGCGATTGCGACTCTCTTCAGGCTGAAGCCAGCAAGCTTGTGACCGATTCGAGGCTCGGCACACCTGATCACTGCACCATCGCGACTTGCGGTTTCTGCGAATATGTGCTTTCATGGAGGCATAATGCTCGAAACGCAGATGCGGCTGGCAAGGAGCGTTCTACCGCGTACGACTCCCTCTCCCCTCGTGAACCTCCACGCTATAGTATAAACCAATTACCGCCAATATACCATTACTGATTCAATGAAATACTGGTCTTCTGAGCCCCCCGGGCTGCTTATTGCAATTCCGGAGTTTCCGGATAGGCACCCTTGAGGCCGTGGGAGAGCCCATCACTGAGACTCTGGCCGGCAGGTGGCAGCGTGTTCTGTAGTATACACATCAGACCAGCACAACACCCCGCACGGAATGCCGATGCGTGTACACGAGTGCGACACCTACCTCGCCTGTGCAAGCTCCCTTACTTAATGCCATTACGAGGAAAGCACTCTTCTCCCCTTCCGTGGCACCGTTGCATGTGCGGGAAATGCAGTCCTTAAAAGCATCCTGTACGGAAGGGCTGCAGATGCACGGGCCGAAAACAGGGTTTGAAGGGCACTGGTCATTGCTCTCTTCGTAACAGTTATTCGGACACGGGGCTATATAGCCGGCGCACAGCGATTCATTAGACACTCTCTGAGGGATCTCAAGCAGGTCTTGTAGGTCGGATACTCACCAAGTGTATCTCTAGGTTCAAGGCCCAACCGGTTCAGTGTTCCTCTAGAAGAGGCATACGCTGCCGTGGACATATAGCCTACAAGAGCTGAGATGAAGACGAAGGAGCGCATTGTGCAGGACACTGCAACTAATGTATGATAAACGAGCGAAGAGAGACCAAAGAAAGGCCGAAGAGAGGGAGGTGAGAGAGGGGGGGTGCGAGCAAAGAGAGGCCGGGTCAAATGAGAATAAGCAAATAGGCTGACTGGATGGAGTGGGTGCCAAGAGGAGGCTGACGGAGGTGCGGAGAGGCTGACTCGGCTGCCACTGGAGGGAGTGGGAAGAGAGAGTGCACTCGGAGAGCGAAACGTTGGAGGGACTCTTGCTGAACGCCCTCATACTATAATCTAGTACGCCACAAAGCTGGCCCCAAGGTCGTGAGAGTCGCAATCGCGGGCGGGGGAGTCGCGTCGAGTGGCAACACGTGATCGCGTTGGCAACGCGCCTACGTGCAGGTTAGGACCGGCTGGCAATGTCTGGCATCCCACCATCATGCTCTTTCACCGCGGTTTACCACCACTAAACATCTCTCTCGCGATGAGAAAATATCAAGTGGTAAGTTTTTGGATACGGTGCGGATGGGCGGGCAGGTGATGCCTAGAGACAGAGGCGCATATAGCTTGGTGTGTAGTCTTATGCATTCCACAACCGCTCAACACCAAATAGACGAAACACATACTTTTTGCCCCTTAAGATCATTTCGTACAACTTGAAGGGTGAACGCACTGCACTGAGTTGACATTCTACCCAGTTAACGTTTGCGATATGGAGCCTCTGTGAAGATACATCCACCATCCGGCGACCAGCGATGATCGATGAAAGGTCAAACTATCCCTGACAGTTCGAGTATACAGAGCGGGCGTGCGCGGCTCAATGGCAGCGAGAAGACAGCTGGGACCCGTTGCATACCCAATAGCGACTCTGCGCGTCCATGTCTGGGGGCAGGTCGAATGGAACCCCGTAGCACGACCTCCGCGCATCTGCCCTTGGAGTAGTGGCGGTGGTGATCCCGGGCGAGTACTCCACTCAAACGTCCAAACGTCGCGATGCTGATGTCGCGGGCCCGGCGGCAGCCCTAGAATCTCCCGTACTTTGATGCATCGCAGGAAGACACCGCCCGACGCGTCCACACGTCCACACGCGGTGCTTCGTGTGTACGCGCGCCCGGTCCAGTCGGTCTCATCATGGGGTTCTGCCTTGCTTCGCCGATCGCGAGCTCGACGCTCGCCTCGGGCGTCATGGGTATGTTCGGCGTGAGTTCGCATTCGATGTCGATATCCATCTGGTGATCTTGCGATGGACGTTTGGCGTGGTGCATTAGGTTCGTGTCTGGCCCCTGAGCACCGCGATGGCAACAACAAAAGAAGCCTTCGATGTCGTCGATGGTTCTTCTAACGAACGGACGAGTGGCAGCCGAGGTCCTTCGTGGCGCCAACTCGGAGACGCCAACGGAGGCAGTGGCATGTACTCGACGACATCGACATTCTGTACCTTTGCAGTGACTGATTGATAGCGTGGACAGTTATGAATGAGGAAGCTGCTGACATACAGTGAGCATATGCGCCGTCCGCGGAACTCACTATGCGCATCCTCGCAATCTACTCCCACCCTGCCCCAGGGGATTGAGCCTACGCTGTCCGGGCTTGCTTGGGCTTCCTTCCATCAGCGCGCCTGTGGTTCCAATACACTCTCCAATTTCCCCCGCGACCTCGCGCGCCGCACAAATACCGCCGAATTTCGGACGCATATTCAGAACCCTCTNCCCCGAGCGTCGAGCGCCCGGTCCGTGTCATAGTAACATGCTTCCGAGCCTCCAGGCGGCCCTATGCGGGAGGGCGGTCGCTCGACGGTCGCGGTTTCCAGCTTCCATACGTACGCAAAGATGCGCGGATTGAGCGACGCTCGACGCTCGCGATCGTGCGCCCTAGTCCCCAGGCTGGTAAAGAAACTGCAGCTCAAGTAAAGGCGGCTGAGGACTTCCACCAGACCACCCGCCCAGAGTCTGGACAGGGCCGTCCCTCTGACATCAGTGCCATCGCGATGAGAGTCGGAGAGGAGAATCGCGTACAACTCGCTTGTTGCAACTTGCCATCATGGAAGAGCGTTTTCAGCGTTCTTGGGGTCTGTTCCTTCGCGCGCGCGGAGGCACAGCGGCGCGGGCTCTGGGTTCTGGATTCTGGATTCTGGATTCTGGATTCTGGATTCTGGAGCGTTCAGTTCGAACATCGAAGCCTGCCATTGCCAAGCAGATGCCGTTCCGTCCCATGGAGCTTCGTGACCCTGCGGCTCATCGCGTACACCGCTACGGGACCCACGCGTGTCGCATGGTGCGAATCCCTATGCATCGGGAAATCCAAGTCCGTATAGGCACTTTGGCACTTGATATCCATTTCGAACGGCCAGCAGCAAGTTATGAGGTATCCTTTGTGTGTATTGCGCATTATACGAGGTGATGGTGGTGGTGGGGGATATCACGAACGAACGGGAGATGCTACAAGAAGCCGAAACCCAGATCAACCAGAGGAGATGGAGAAATGATACACTCGCGCACGCGCGGCGGGACGGGAACGCCAGAGTGGACCAGCGATAGCGACAGCGAAGAAACAACGACTACTACTAAACGGGCAAGTAGGGGTGAAGGCGGCGGGTACCGGCTACTGAGTAGGTAGATAGATAGAGGCGGGGTAAGTAGGTATCGGGTGCGGGCGATGGGGAATAGCGAATGTTATAAACATAGCGCGAGCCTAAAAGTTCTCTCGGCAAGGAACGTGTGGGTGCGTGGGTACGGAGCGCTGATGTTTTGCTCTACGACGGGTGAGGGCGGGCGGGCGAGCTTAGAGGATGAGTGCTGCAGCGCCGACGGCAGCGAGAGCAGCGATGGCGTTCGCGGACCGCGAGGACGCGGCGTTGGGCGTGGAAGTGACTGAGGTCGTGGCAGTGGCCGTGGTGGAGCCAGTGCTGGCGGGGGTGCCTGTTGTAGCGGAAGTCTGGGCCCCGGCGGCAGAGGAAGAGAGAGTCACGCCCTGCGGTTCGGGACACACGGTGTCAGACGGAGGTTCGAAGTGGTCAGGATGGAAGCAGTATGAAACTCACGACAGCGGCACAAGCTTGTTGAGCAGCGGTCTCGGCTTGCGTGAGGTCCGCGCCCGAGCAGGACGTGACGACGCAGTTGGTGACGGAGGAGACGAAGCTCTGGCTATGGCACAGGCAGTTGTCGTCGACGGGGTCGCAGCTGCCAAAGTCCGCGTTCAGCAGACAAGGGTTGGCGCAGTCTGCAAGATGATTTGGCGCGTTCAGGAGGGAATCGAGCCGCAAATAGGAAAGGGGAACATACCAGGGTAGCCAGTCTGCCTGCGGTGGAGGCCGGCGGCAGAGGCAGAGACGGCGGTAGCGAGAGCGATGACGGCGAAGAAGCGCATGGTGATGTGTATGTGCAGCTGTGCTGTAAGAAAATAGGTAGAGGCACAAAGGTGTTGCGCTCGAAGCGGCTGCTAGCGGAGGGATGAGCGGGAGAGGGCTGAGGAAACTCTGGGTGAGTTGGAGGAAAGGGCTAGAGGGACAAGGGCGGCTTTATAGCGAGGGAGGGGAGGACTGAAAGCCATCTTCCCAAAAGATCAAGGAATGGGCCATTGTGGGAGACGAACAAACAGATTGCCCAAAGCAGGCAGCGGAAGCCCTCGCTGCACGCGAACGACCTTCTCTCGCCCTAGCGGTGTTCCTGATCTCTCGTCCATCTCGCGTACGTACACAGTGTGCGACGCTCCCGCTGGGCGTTGGACAAACACCAGCTCACGGCGGGAACGGTGATTCGGACAATAGGGACTGGTTGGAGACAAAGGACGGTCAGTCCTCGGCGGGCAGCCATACAGGCGGATGAAAGGGAAAGCCATTGTGGGCGAGCGTGCCCAAACACCTTCGCGGACGCAAACAACGCCTTCCTCTTTCGCCCCAGGCACATCCCCGGATTCCCCCGCCCATCCATCACCCATCACGGCCCTTTCCGCCGTCCCCACGCGCCCACCATGTCTCAGACGCTCGGCCTTCCCGTAGGCGCCCGGTCGGCCACCTGCCTCTTTCAGCCCCGGCCTCCGAAGAACTAGCAAGCACCACCCCAGCCACCGAACCTTATTTTCTCCGCCACCGCGAACAAACAACACCAAAGAGCCCGAGTGCGCGCTCCTCGACAGTTGTGCGGTTCCCGACAGCCCAAGCTCACCGACTCCGACATCCTCAAGACATGGTGCGTCGTCGTCTCGCTCGTATTGATCATCGCCCTCAGTGCTAAATGACATATGTTAGGCCCCCTCCGCTAAGACCACCAAAAAGGTGCGCACGATTGACTGTATATTGCAGGAACATAATCCTCATGCATCATATGAATCTTTGCTCGTCTGGAAAACCTCTGCCTCCGCCCTGCTCGCATCCTCGTCCTCTGCTCTCTGCTGTGCATCCTCTCGAAACTAGTCCGGCAAGACGCGCTCGGCCCTCCAAGATGTCGTGACGCGCGAATACACCATCCACCTCCACAAGCGTGTTCACGGCCGCTCCTTCAAGAAGCGTGCTCCCTGGGCCGTCAAGTCCGTCGTCGACTTTGCGCAGAAGGCGATGGGCACCTCGGACGTCCGCCTTGACCCCAAGCTCAACCAGGCGTTGTGGGCGCAGGGTATCAAGTCCGTTCCCCACCGGATACGCGTCAAGCTTGAGCGTGCGTACATTTTCCCTTTTGACGGCGCTTGATTCTTGCCGCAAGCCAGGTCGTTTTATCATGAGGTACGGGATACTTATGCATTCCATCACCTTTTACAGGCAAGCGTAACGACGAGGAGAATGCGAAGGAGAAGCTCTACACGTACGCGTCGTACGTCCCCGTAGAGTCCTTCAAGGTCCGTACATCTTTCCTGCCGTTCTTCGACTTCTGTCAATCTCGTATGCTCATGTATGATCTTTCTCCCTTCAGGGTCTCGAGACCGTCGTCGTCGACGCCGAGTAAACACCCTTTTTCCTCATGTCTGCACTGTGTCGATACTCCGCCCCGGGAGAGGTGGCACCCGAGGGAGCACCGGAGGGAAGGGAGGGAAACGGCCCTATTTTTCTGAGTGGGCTGGCCACTGTCCGATGATGTATTATGCCTTGCCATGCAACCCACACGTACGTACGCTCTGCCGCCACGCGCTACTACTGCACCTCCCATATGCTATGTCGAGCAACCCCAAAACGCAACTATATCCGACTTTTTTTTTGCTGTGTGTACCATCATCTGAGGTCGGTGTGGTCTGTTCCTCCCACTACTGCATATCTCGGCGGTCACTGTATATTTTCTCTGCTGAGTTGGCTGGTCAGTTGGCTCTTGGAGCTGAAGCGCAACATGCACATTCTCAGGTTGTGAGGGTATCGTCGACTCTGCCTGTAATAGTTCTCTGGTTCTGTATCTCGTCGACGTCTCTCGAACAGCCATAGTCCCGACAGCAACAAAGCCATTATGATGCGTGCAGCCTATGTACAAAAGTGCGTTCTATGAGTACTAGTGTCCCCTTGCGCTCCTCTCCTCGCCCGTGCCATAGACCCATCCGCCATCCATCGATGTCACCACGGCAATGATCCATAGCGCTGTGACCCCATGGCCACCACACGACTCGCCTACGACGCGAAGCCCAGAGCTGGTGCATCCGACGTCATACGTAGAGCAGGCTGCGGTCGTGGCGGACCTTGACGGCGTCCGGCCGCGTCGACTTGTTCGACATGCGCTCCCAGATCGGGTCCACGTCCGGCCCGTCGAGGTCGCTGCGCCGTCCCAGCCCCAGCACCATACTGCATACGATACAATCGCCCATCAGCACAACGCTCGCGGAATTTCACAGAACAACAGGCCCAGGAGCCAGGAGAAGGGAGGAATAGAAAGGGGGAGAGCAGGAGAGTAAGGAAACAGGCAGAAAAAGAGAGGACACGCACCGTACTCCGGGCCCGGCTGGAAGTCGATGGGCTCGCCTTCCTCCTCAGTGAAGAGCCGGTCGTGGGGGCCGAACCAGGCGCGGTCCTGCGGGTCTGTGCGCGGGTTGTCGGGCAGGCCGCCGAGGCGGACGTACCCCCGGATCGCGGTGAGGTTCCTGCGCGCGGGGTGGATGATATCGAACACGCGCTGGCGGAACAAACGTCCAAATCCATGTCAGCTACCACCGAAACAGTCGCACAGCCAAGGCGAGCCAATGGAAAAATGGACACGTACGTGGTCGTACGCGAGCTTCACGCGGGGCACCATCAGAATGCGGCCGTAGCCCGCCTCCCAGTAGTCGTTGCAGATGAGCGAGCACTCGGACGCGGAGCACTCGCCCTCGGTGATGCGCGCCATGCGGAAGCGGACGTGCGGCGGCGCGTAGAACGGCGCGGGGTCGAGCACGGCGATCCCGTTCCAGCACGACTGCACCTGCAGCGGGAGGTGCTGCATGAAGCGCTGCTGCGACGGCCCGTGGTGGAAGATGGACTCGAACGGCGCGTTCTCGAGCGCGGTGCCGTTGATGTCCCGCGCGACCCAGTTGTCGTAGAACACGGGCGAGCCCTGGATGCGGGTTAGCGCTGGATGGACGGAGGTGAGAGCGGAAATATCAAGGGCGTACCAGTTCTTCGTGGTACATGTAGTCGGCGGCGCAGGTGATGCCGGCGTTGTTCCTCCGGCTCTGCCAGATGAGCTCGAGGAGGTCGTCGACGCACGGAAGGATGTCGTTCATGAATATGATCGTGTCGAAGTACTCGTTCTCTGCGTCGCGCAGCTCGTGCAGAGGTACGAATGCGGCGTTTCGGACCTCAGCGAGGTACTCGATACGGTGGTTGAACGCGCCACGGGTGCGCATAGACGTGCGGATCGTTACCCGCATGCCGACGGAGCGGCAGAGCGCGTCAAAGATGCGGAGGAGCGCCTTCGTCTGGTCCGTCGAGCCGTTCTCGTAGATTGACACGTAGACATTGTGGTACCCGAGGATTGCGGCAACGCGGAAGAGCGTCGCGAACAGGTCCGGGATGATGTCGAACGAGTTGTACAGGTTGATCGCGAAGAAGTATTTGTGCGAGTCAGGTCCGAAGCGCCGCGATGACGGCACGTAATCCCCGTCGACGCTGCTCCCTAGGCCGAGCGCATCGAACCAGGACGAGGACGCAGGAGACTGGTGGCCGATCAGGGAGGCATACCGGTCCGTAGCTTGCTCTTTGTACATTGGCTGTGCGGGTCGTGTGCACTCTTTTGTGTAGTGCGGAGACAGGTGCGTGAGGAGTTCGAGGACTCTTCTCCGTTGGTCAAGCGTGGGCAATGTCAGAGGCGTCTTTGCTGGTGTCCTGGATGACGGAAGCACTGGTGCATGGCGACCTCTCCAGGCCGAAGTGGCAGACTGCAAGCATATCAGTATACATTGTCATGTTACCGACGCAGGTTGAAACCCCAAGAGTAGAATGTGCTCTCCTAAACTTGCGCTCTGAATCCATGCCTACGCCGACGCTCTGCAGGCGCGTGGGGTGCTTGTCTCGGCATCATGATGCCACAAGAGCTGCAGGCCTGTGATCGCGATACACATGATGCTAGAGAGTATTGCTGTGCTGTGCAACAGTGATGGCCACGGTAGAACGCTGTTAGGAGCTGCCGTGCAAGTGTGCTTAGACTGAAGGGCTAGAAGGAACGACACACTTGCCAGGCAGCTCAAGAAAGCTCTGCTTCAAGAACACACTGAAGAGCGTACTCACCGAGGAAAACATTTTGGAGACGAAAAGGCCGACCATGATACCTATAGAGAGCGCGACCCATGTCGGGATCCTCGCTAGCGGATGTTTACTCCGAGGTTGCATTGTGTACAACGGAAGCCTGTACTCGCGATAAGAGGCCATCGTTGGGCAGCGCGAGAAGAGTGGATCAGACGTACCACTCGGAAACAGTGTGTAGTGCAAGGGTTCCGACGCGCTACCTCCGACGTGACTGCCTGGAAAGTGCGGTGAGGCCGGTGGTTTGGATGCGCGGAGTCGACGAGTCGCCCAAGGGAGGTACGCTATGCCAATTAAGAGAAAATAAAGATAGAGAAGCCTGTGGGGTATACGCGCGCTGGGCCGACCAGAGAGATGGAGGAGGATGGAGGGAGAGGGCAGGAGGCAGGAGACAAGCGGGTGCTCGACGCCAGCTGCCAGAGAGCAAAGGACAGAGACGCCCATTTTGTCCCGTTTTGGTGGCTGCCACCTTGATCCAAGTTCCTGTCTGCTCTCTCCTCTCCTTCGCCCTCATCCTCCCCCTCTCCTCTTTCCGCCCTCCTCGCCGTCGCCGCCAACGGTGAACAGCTCGCGGATGCAACGCCGCGTAGGCAAGGCAGTCGCCCACATCAACGTACCCTCCACCCCCGTCCGCATGGGCTCCGACGCCGAAAAGAGCCCTTCGCGTCTCCACCAGAAGAGCCTCGGGGTCACCAATCGAATATGGCTCATCCTCGTCGCATTCGTCGCTCTTATTCTCTTCACTCGCTCTATACTTCCTACAGACTCCTCTAATTCTCGACACCGTCTCCTCCATACCGACCTCAAGCCCAAGAACTACCTCAACGTCTCCGACGACGCCAACCCCTTTCCTTTCTGCCCTGCCCTGGGTCCCGGCGACGACCTTGCGTCAAAATATGATCCTATCATTCTTTCACAAACGCGCTTCCACACAGGGAGTGGTGCACGCATCCAGCGTGTCATTCACAAGGCCCTTGCAGGCTTGCCAGTGACTATTAGTGTCATCGGAGGTTCAGGTAAGCACGTCATTTCGTACCGCGTCTCCACGTATTTGCGCGCTCTGCTCTTGCTGCCTCTCCATCCGAGCTGCCCAGACAAGGCTGGATGGTGATTGCGGTGGTAGGAATGACGTTGTTGCCATACGCTTTGGAGGGCTATCATCCCCTCATATCAAACCGCCGCCGTTGCAGGAGTTAGAGCGACGTTTCACGTTCTACGATACCATAGAAGTCGTTGCTCTTACTTCTCTGGGATGGTGCCTAGGCGTATGACGTCCCCAAGGTCGTCTTGAACCCATTTTGCAAACGCCTTACGTTTCGTTCATATAGTATCAGAGTTTGGATCGACTAGCGCATTATCTTCGCTCTACTATCTTCCTTCGTTGACTGACAGATTGTTGACTTTTCCATAACAGTTTCTGCATGCCACGGTGCTGGCGACGATCCACTTGCACCCGGATGCTACCCTGCACGCTTCTTCAACTGGTGGAACGGTGTATTCCCTCACCCTGCATCCGAATTGACGAATGGTGCTATGCGACGAACGAGTTCCTCATATTTCTCATTCTGCAACGCTCACCATATACCTGACATCACGGACCTCGTTATCGTTGAGCTTGATGTGGACGACGCAAAGTAAGTTCGCTCCCAAAATGGACTGCACATGGGTTAACAGAAAATCACGCAGCACGAATGTGTCAATGGACGAGTTTGAGCTTCTCATACGGTCGATCCTGATCCGGCCGGATGCACCAGCCGTCCTGATCCTTGGTCACTTCAGCCCGCAAGTCGCGCAGTCTAAAGGCTTCGCCGGTGCCGACCACTGGCACAGTCTTGTAGCGCACTTCTATGATGTCCCTCACATCAGGTAAGGGCGTTGGCGCCCTCATACAGCGCATATACTCATCTATTTCACAGCGTGAAGCCCGTATTGTACCCGCGGTACATGGCGGATCCAGCCTCCATCAACAAGTACTTCACCGACCCCGTCCTTGCGAACACGGCTGGCCATGAAGTAATAGCGGACGTCCTCATCTCGTACTTCCAGTCCCAAATCTGCAACGCCTGGGCAGCCATCACCGGTCACTCTGCAGAGGCGCTCCCGTCTGCCGTCGCACCGGTACTGGCCGACAACCAGGCGAAACAACCGACGGACGCGCGGGGGCTCTTCGGAGGGGTCGCACAACGCAAGGGCGCTGCGGCTGGCGTCGTTGCCGAAGACAAGGAGGCCGCTGGCGTCGCTAACCCCATTGTCGCAGACCGCGACGCGGCGGGTCGTCTCCCGGTGTCGCAGGATCCCCGGTTGCGGGTGCCCCCGGTGCGCATTAACAGCCGGCCAGCGGACCTCGAGGCGGCACCCTTCGAAGAAGTCGCGCCCTACTGCGTGTCCGCGAACGATCTCGTAAACCCGCTCCCGCTTTCGATGTTCGCCGGCTCAGGATGGGCGGCGTACCATCCCCCGCCGGGCTCTGCGGAGCTGTCGTCGCACGCGCATTACTTCTACTCGTCCCTGCCGACGAGCAGGTTCCGGGTGAACATCCAGATCGGTGCGGGCGACGTGGGCGTGTACTACGTGAAGGAGCCGAGGGAGCAGGTCGGTGAGGGCAGCGCGGTGGAGTGCTGGGTCGACGATAACTACGCGGGTGCGGTCGTGATCGAGAACGCCGGGGACGTCGGGGAGCCCACGCCTTCGTAAGTGTGACATTCGCTCTCATTCTCGCTTCACTGTATTGATTCGACAATGTCCGTGTATTAGATTGCAGATGATTGACCACAGGGTGGCGCGTGGAACACACTACGTCGAGTGCCAGCTGCTGGGCGAGGAGGACGACCGGAACGTGCCGCCATTCAAGATCATCGGCATCTTCTCGACGTAACCCGCATGCCTGCAGACTGCCCGTTCATTTTGTGCATACGACGTTGTGTGGCGTTTTATAGTAGACATAGTTGATACTAGATCCCCGGTAATGGACGTGTTCGACTCGACCGACTCGACGGTACTTGCTCGATTGCAACCTGGCGAAGCACAGCACGGCGCAAACATTTGAAGGCCCGGTAAGGCGCGTCTTCTGCTGTGCTCTGCGTATACGCTGATTCTCACACTTTGGCGCGCTGTGGGCAGGCACCGAGTTACAGTCTTGAGCGTGAGGTCTTGAAGCTTTGAGGCCTTGAGGGGTGCAATGCCCGATATCAGTTGATATGGACGCCGGAAACCTCGAATCTGGCTGCGACCCTGAGTCGACTCCTAGGTATCTGTCGGCGTCCGGTTATTTCTCGCTGATCGGGCTTCATGCGCCCATAACCACCCATATGAGCGCGTACCCGGTACCCGGGAGTGCATCACTCCAGTTTTGAGATGAAGACGCGTCACTTGACACTTGATCTATAGCCACGCACACCGCGCTGTACAGGCTGTTCAAACGTCCCGGGCCTGCAATTGCAACTACTCGCGCCGTGATCAATAGGTGTGGACATGCGCGTGCGTCCGGCATGCGGACGAGGTATGACCATGGCAAGCGTTCAACGTTCAACGTAAAAGCTCCAAAATCCACCACATGTCAAGCTTCAGCGTGCAACGAGCAATGCCCAGCTTCCGGTCCCTACGTCCGGATATCGAGTTGTACGCCGCACGATCAGGCTCGGACATTCGCCCCATAGCGCTTCACCTGTGTGATCACGATACTCACCAACGTTCTCGTAGGATAGGTCGCTCATTGGATTCGAAGTTAGACGTGGTTACGAACTCGCCGCTGCTCGGGTCTATGTGTTCGCGACATAAATGTTCGCCGGTGC
Source organism: Trametes cubensis (assembly GCA_029747595.1). Taxonomy (NCBI): domain Eukaryota; kingdom Fungi; phylum Basidiomycota; class Agaricomycetes; order Polyporales; family Polyporaceae; genus Trametes; species Trametes cubensis. The sequence continues at coordinate 38,123 of JAPEVG010000072.1, forward strand.
GTTTCCCGGCTTGCAGGGATGTATTTCACGCTGATTTCCGCCTTACAGTATACACGGATCGAGTCGCTAGCACTGCATGCGACCACTTGATGTCAAGGCTCACGCAATGGACGCGAGGCGTGCAAATCAACTAATGGTTTTCTGAGGCATTATGACGATCGGCTACAAGCATCGCAAAAGTCCGGATCCAGCATACTACGTCTACTACTCTGCGCACGGCTAGGCTCCTCCTCCGACGTCGGACGACGAACAAGAACACTATCGATCCCTACGGGTGCGGCTGCTGGGCTGCTGGGCAAGAGCTGATCAGACCAGTGGCACCGTGGCGAACGTTGCTCGCAGGATCTGCCTCAGCCTCTTCCGCCGCCGAGGGCGTTGCTAATGGCGCCCGGCAAGGCGCCTGCGGAGGCGATGCCTCCCCCGCGGCGGCGTAGCGGTATGCCTTCGAAGTCATCGCTGCCATCCATAGACATAGAGCCTCCTCCAAGGCCACCGCTGAGCCAACCGCTGGCGCCATCATCCGTGCTGGCGCCATCATCCGTGGAGCCGAAGCTGCCACCGAGCTCGCCGTCGGTGACGCCAGACATGGATCCTTTAAGGCTGCTACTGAGCTGGCCGTCGCTGCTATCAGGTCCCGAGGCCCGGGGCATGTTGGGCACGGATACTACTGGCACGGATCGCGGGCCTATTTCGCCCTAAAGGAACGCCCGTCAGCTCGACGGGACCCAGGTAAATTGACTCCGAGGACTACGTCCTCGCGAGGAGGGAGGAAATAGTTGATGTGCAGTTGGAGTACGTACCGCGGTGTCCAAGCAGAACTGATCAAGGTACGCAACGAGGTCGTCATGCTCGGATTCGCACATGTCCTCTATGCAATACATGATTTCCTTTCCACCGGGGCCTTCCAAAGTGTCGCAGATGCACTGGTTGGACTGGCTGTCGGAGCCCGCGCCTTTGATGCAGTCGACGTTGACGCCACCTTTCAGCAGGCAAGGGACAGTGCACTGGGCTGTGCGGTGGTAGCGATGTGATGATGATGATGAGCATATCGCTGAGGAAAAGGTGGCTCGTCGTGCCAAGTATCGTTGGGGACACTCACGGAGAAGCGGAACGTTCTGTCTGTTCTGCAACCCATTGGGGAGGGCATACGCGCCAGCGATGCTCGCGAGGGCTGTGAGGAGGATGAAAGACCGCATTGGTAGGTTGCTGCTCCTACGCGAGAGGCTTCTGGGTAATGAGCGGCTTGAGGTTGAATAGGGCTGGGCGAATGAGAGATGAGAGGATGATGAAGGAGGACTGCCCTGCATTCTCATACTTATAGTCGCCGAGCCCTCAGTACGCATGTCCGAGGCGCAAGGGCTGTCAGTGCGAAGCTGTCTCGAGACATCTTCTCGGGTATGCCAACCAGGCATAGCTGCCTACGCCTATCCGCCGCAATGACACCTGTAGCCTAGAGATTCACCACAAATGCACTGTGTATGCCGACGAGGTCGTCGGATCGAATCTTCGTTTTGACTTGGAGCCCACAGACCCGCAAGCAATGCGGTGGCGAGTCCGTAAGAATTGCTCTTGGTGGGATTGCATGGCGTCCGAATCGACACCAGGCGGCGATTTCGCTCCTGGTCGGTTGCCATCTGGTTTGATAGTTGTCCACGATTCGCAGGAGACGAACGGTATGCTTGGACTGGCATTCGAGCATTGAGCCCTTCTCGGGTGCAAACTTGCACTATAGCCGAGCATTTTTCGCCATGAGCAAGTTCCGCCACTGCCAGCCAGTACCTCAGCGTAGTTTGTCGACTCAAGCCCCCTTGCTCCCCTTCCGCCTGGCACTGCCAGCTGGACTGTCCTCTAAGAGCACGCCGCGTCAATGTCACGGTTTACGAAGTAGCACCAGAGGACTCGGACTCGGAGCTCACCGTATTGACACATTGACAGACGCCACTTAACATCACGCTTGCTGACAATTTGTGTGAGTTGCACATCATGTAGTGATGGCATGTGGAAGTACATGATTGTGGGAGGAGGCTGAGGGATTTCGGCCGATCCTATGGCCAACAGGTTGTAGTCGGCGCTTGAGCAACACGATCACGTGTGACCTACTATCGAGGCGACTCGGACCTCCGACTCGTCCCAGAACCGTTCTGAACGGTTCATGGGGATAGGCAATCCCTGCGGCCTCCATCCTGTTTGTTCATGTTTGTTTTTCGGCTTAGCGCTCGTAGAATGTGGTATCAAGAGGGACCGTCAAAATTCTGACCACTGTGGGCTATGTGACGTTCTAAAAAGTATCGCGATGGCTATGAATCGGGAACGCAAGGGCTCGTACAGAGGGATTTTTTGATTGGATCACTTGACGTTGAGATAGGTACCTCTGCGCACCTTCATCTGGCAGCCGTGAACGCATATGATTGCAAATTCCAAAACCGCTCTGTAAAAGCATTGATATACACTCAAAGACCAAATCGCGAGACATTTCCGGAGCCATAGAGGAGATGGGAGGTGGGAAACAGCTTCGCGTTCTCGAACCCTAGGACATCTGCTGAAAGCCCGCTAGCGAGCTCACAAGCTTCTCGCGTCGTCTGCGCGCGCCCACAGTTAGATTCGCAATACCAAACAGATCCAGCTCAGATGTATTTTACGCTGTACACGGCGCAGTGTTTGGCCTGAACATCCATTCCATGGTCCCAAGAACGGTCGAAATAGACGCTCAAAGCACCGCGCGAGCACAAGTTGCAGGAGTCTGCCTCGTAGACGCCGAATGCACAAGTACCAGCTTTCCGACGAGCGCTTGCTTACTAAGCTGCCCAAAACGCTTGCAGGCATTGCCTATCCCCACAGAACCTCCGGCGATTGCGACTCTCCCGCCGACCTCGAGCGAGCATTGTGATGGACTCGATGCAGCTTCTGTGTGATCTTCGGAATATATTCTACAGCTTCTTGGACGGTGCAGATCCAGCCGGCCGTATAGTATGAGGACATGCAGCAAAGGCCCCGGACCCTCAAGCTTCAAGGCCCTCAAGCTTGCCGGGTTGTCGCTCTCTGAGTCCAGCCTCTCTTCACCTCTGGCAGTCTCTCGTCACCAAGAGTACGTCCAGTTAGCCGCTTTCGCTTATTTTATCCGACCTCTCTTAGCTCACTCGCTTCGATCTCTCTTCGCACATTAGCTGCAGTGCCCTGCACAATGCGCTCTTTAGTCCTCATCTCAGCTCTCGTGGGCATCATGTCCACGGCCGCGTATGCCTCTTCCAAGGGAGTCAAAAACCGGCAGCGCGTTGACAGCGAGCTTAGAGATCCTCGTGAGTAATCATCCTACGGGACTTGCATAGCCTACCTCAGAGAGGATCTGATGTGTCTCTGTTGCACGTTGGTGGTATAGCTTCGTGCGCGATCCCCTGTTACGAAGAGATGCATACCAATTGCAATCCCGACCCCAATCCCAACCAATGCATGTGTCGTTCAGGGGCCAAGAATACTTTCCAGACTTGCGTTTCTCGTAATTGCAAGGACTTGGGCGTGGGCCCGGACGTTTTTATCGCAGAGAATGGCGAAACATGCAAATACGGGGTAGGTGCACCACTCGTGTACACTCTCCGGCCTTCCGCGCGGATTGGAGTGCTGGGCTGATACGCATAATACAGAAGTATTTGCCTCTGGACCAGATTTGAGGTGCTGCAAGCACGAAAGTACTGTCAGCCGCACTGTTCTCTGAGAGCACACGTCAATGTCTACGAAATAACACACACCAGAGGAGACCCCGCCTGAGATCGCCTTCGTTGACGACATGTGTGAGTTGCACATGGTGTGGTGATGGTACGCTGCGGAGGAAACAGTGCGGCATGCTCATGGTGGGACGCTGGCCGGTCCCAACAACTTGTACGTCGGCGGCGGGCGCGTCAGCGACGTGATCGCGTGTGGTCGATCGACACCGCTCGCGATCGCGACTCTCCCGATCTTCGCTACTGTGTACTCTAGCTAATGCCAGGTATTGGAGTTCAGCAAATCCGAGTCGTACTCTGAGGCATGATGTTCATCTGCTACAAGCATCACAGGGACCCGGACCCGGCGTACCACGTCCGCTAGTACGCACACAGCTCCATACTGCAACTTCGGACAAGAACGCTATCAATCCCTACGGGGGCCCGGGGGCCTGCTGGGCATCACAGTGAACGTTACAGTACTCTCTTGAAACCCTGTAACGAATCCATGCACGTCGCCAGCTCGACAGCCGATCACTCCATGGGCCATTCACAGATCATTGTAGGGCGAGTCGTTGGCGGCACCGCATAGAGCCTCCGAGTCCAAGGCTGCCGTCGAGCTTGCCATCGATGGCGCTAGACGATGAGCCTTCGAGCTCGCCACCGAGCTGGCCGTCGTTGGTACTATCATCCGGGCCCAGCTGACGTGCGACCACATACGGCAGGTAGTAAATGGTCTACGGAAATGCGCGTTAGCTGAGAGCTTCAACGAAGCCTTGACATATCGAGCACAATGTCGATGCGAGAAGCGGAGGGAGCGAGACATCTAATGAACGAATGTGAGTACGCACCCTGGTGTTCGGGCAAACCTGGCTCAGGTACGTAGCGAGGGCGGCGAGGTCCTCGGGAAGGCATGCGGCGTCGACACATTCTTTGATCTGTCGATAATATGTGATATATGCCGTGTCGAACGCAGCACAGATGCAGGGGTTGCCTGGAATGATGCACGACTCGTAAAAACCATTTCTACGGAGGCAAGAATACGCGCAAGAAGCTGCACCATGTAAACGGGATCGGTCAGTCTCTCGCCGGGAATGAGCAAGTGATGGCTCGTGAAGCCACCTCGTATCGCTGAAAGCACTCACGGAGTTCAGGCGCTTGGCAGTCCTGCCGCTTCTGCGACTCTTTGGGGCGTGCATACGCCATAGTGATGCCGGCAAGCACTGTGAGAAGGACGAATGAACGCATTGTCAGGTTTATGCTTCTCCGCAAGAGGTTTCTAGGTAGCGAGCGGCGTGAAGCTGGAGGTAGCTAAGTAAATGAGAAACAAGAGGATACTGAAGGAGGGATACCTCGCGATCTCATGATGTATAGTCGATGAGACATGAGGATTCCCGAAGCGCAAGGGCTGTCATCGCGAAGCACTGACACTTGCGCATAGCTGCCTATGCGACACAATGGCACCGGTAGGCAGAGCATTCACCACAAGTACACTTTGTGTGTCAATGCAGTCGCCGGATCGAGTGTTCGTCTGACTTGACTGTCATATCTTGCAGCTCACAAATCGCTACGCGATATGGTGGCGAGTCCGTTCATATCGCTCCTGACGGCATTGCACGGTGCAACCTTGGAGCGACGCATTATCTCGCTCCTATCGATTGTCACCTGATGTAGTGTGTTAGCTACTAGTACGCTCAGGCTTCGCACTGAGGAAGGTGGTTCGGACGAATAAACATTGACGAGTGACACTCACGATGACTGGGACACCAGCCTCAAGCGACTGGCGTTCGAGCCTGCAACGACAACTTCTCGGGTGCACACTTGCACTAGCCGAACATTGTTTGTCATGCGACTCCGAGCTTCGCTACTGGGAGATACACGGTTTGTAAGCCACCGATACCTGGAAGATTGTGAATGAGCTCAGTGACGTACAGTTTTCTTAGGGGTATGCACGGACCTGACCCAAAATCTGTAGGTCTTCGTGGATGTACGCGGACATAGCGTATGTGCTAGACGGTGCCCGGAAACCAGCGAAGCCCGAAGCTGCAAGGTGCAAACTGCAAGGCGCAGCTTCCGGTCCACTCGTCCGGATATCGACCTGGCCGCGCACGCCATACACGGCGAATCACGACTATGACTGGCTGCCAGCTTGACTTCCGGACACTAGGACTAACTGCGCTGCCGGACCGTACCGCAATTCCCCACAGCAAAGTACGATGCCTGGGTGGGATATAAGAACATAGACCTTGCAGAAAGGCTGCGCGTTTGTGCTTGCTCGACACGGATCTAACTCAAAGTATCGTTGAAGATGGCCCCAGTGAAGAACGGACGATACCTTTACCTCGCGATACCGGATGGTACGCCCGTCCACCCACTTACCCATCCCGCTAACACGAACGCTGCACCGATTCGCACAGAATTCCCCGAGCCCGGGAAGACGATGGTCTACGACGACTCGCAGACGATCGACCTGGACCAGGACGGCGCCACGCCGCTCGAGCACGGCACCTTCCTCGTGAAGGTCCTCGTGTTGTCGGTCGACCCGTACCTGCGGGGGAAGATGCGGGACCCGAAGATCGAGAGCTATACTGTACGCCTGCCGCTGTCTGTCTTCGACTCTGAACGAGGCACCAGTGCTGATGATCGATGGTTCAAACGGACGCGATGCAGCCCGCTTTCGTTGTAGGTGAACCGTGAGTCCAGATGCTTACCCCGCTCGTAGAGAACCTGCCGAACGTTCAACGCTAATACCCCGGGTCTTCGTGGTTCGTCAGGCTCTACAACTATGGCATCGGCGTCGTCCTGCTCTCCGAGAACGCAGCGTTCAAGCCAGGGGACCACCTCTACGGCGTGTTCAGTGAGTTCGAAATTCTCAGCTCTGAAAGCACTCACGCTGATACTGCAGTCCGTGTCGCCGTTCTCCAGTGTTCCAGCAGTACGTGGTAGAGAGCGATCCGGGAGCGTTCCGCGTGATCGAGAACAGAGAGGGACTGCCTTGGTCCGTGTATTTGGGTGTATGCGGTATGCCCGGTAAGTAGTTGTTAGCTATGGCGTCGCTGAGTAGAGGTGCTGGATAAAGCCAGACTTACGTTCGATGTGGATAGGTGAAACAGCGATGTATGGGTGGAAGGAGCATGCGCATCCGAACAAGGTACGCTGTCAGTTCCCAGTCAAGTTGTCCCCGAAGGGTACCGGTGATGGGGGCGAAGCATATGCTAACGTTCACTTTGCAGGGAGAGACCGCGTTCGTCACTGCTGGCGCAGGTACGCATATTGAGCACTCGATCCCCCACATCTCGTATGTACTGGGTTTTGCTGACAGGGCCGCTTCCCGCGCATCAGGGCCTGTGGGGTCGTAAGTATCATTATGAAAGTTGGTAGAGCTGTATGTGGTACTCATCTGGACGGTTATATAGGACGGTCATCCAGCTCGCCAAAGCAGACGGCCTGAAGGTCATCGCGTCAGCCGGGTCGGACGACAAGGTCGCTTGGCTGTCTTCGATCGGGGCGGATGTCGCGTTCAACTACAAGACTGTCGACACGCGGGCGGTGCTGGAACGAGAGGGTCCGATCGATATGTCAGTTGTTCCGCTTCCCAGTTGATCTCGCGATGTCTGTTGACGGTGAGGATGCATATGTGCTTGCAGATATTGGGACAACGTTGGGGGCGAGACGCTCGAGGCCGCCATCGAGTACGCGGCACGGCACGCTCGTTTCACCGTACGTCCTCTCACTCTCCGAGCTATGCCACGACATGCACACTCAGCAACCCGCAGGAGTGCGGCATGATATCACAATACAACACCGCTCAGCCGTACCACATCAAGAACCTCAAGAGCATAGTCGGGAAGGAGCTGTCGCTCAGCGGCTTCATCGTCACCTCGCTGCGCGCAAAGTACGAGGCCGAGTTCCGGGCGACGTTCCCGCGGCGCGTCGCGGAGGGCGAGATCCGGTACAGGGAGGAGAGGGTGCACGGGTTGGGGAATGCGGGGCGGGCGATTGTGGACGTGCAGCGGGGGAGGAACTTTGGGAAGAGCGTCGTGGTTGTTGCGGATGAATGAGCGATGCAGCGCTGAGCGCGGATGAAGTTGTAACCCAGTCTGAGTGAAGCTTGCCAAAGACGTAGTAGCATAACATCGAGCTTCTCCGAGTACGGAAGCGAGGGACCCCAAGCCGTAGAATGAGTCCAGTGGTCGTCTGAATCGAACGCTGTTGGGGTACAATGGTGGCCACGGCAGACAGGAGCAATGAGTTTCGAAGTCGGGTCATAGTCGTGCCAGTGGGTGGCGCCGTTCTGCACTGTACAGGAGAGATGCTGGTATGGTGTACTCACAGGATCGATTCGAGCCTGTATCTCAGCGCTCGCGTTTATGGCGTTCGACGCGCTGTTGGGGAACCGAGCAGGTGCCGGTGCCCTATGCGGCTTTTCGCTGAACGATCGCAGCTGTCGATACCGCCCAAGGCGCGCAATTCAACCCAACAAGCAGTTAGCCTGCACTTGGCTCTGCAGCACGGCAGCGGTGTCCTGGACGTAGTAGGCGAGCTTCTTGCTTCAATCCCATTTGAGAAGATCGAGGCCGAGTTCACAACTCAATAACGCGGCTCGTGGCAATCAGCACGTAGGGGCTCTGCAGACATAAACTCGCATGGAAGTCGCTCATATGATACTCACTGGCCGGCGTATGCACGAAGCTTGATGACCACCAATATCCTCCGATGTCACTACCTCGAGCTTTCGACACTCCTCAGGCAAGTTGACCCGGATGGCGTACGTACATAGTACCTAGAGCTGGCAGATACAGCAGCTGCACTCCGGGCGGTAACGAGCCGGGTCTTGGCGCCCTCGTTCATGTGTTGCGCAATCGGCTCGTTCTTGATCCCGAAGACCTTCTACGCATTGATAATCCAGTACCGCATACGCGAAGACGTGGATTCGAGGTGGTGGTGAGTGTGCGACGATGCGCATTCCCGGTGGTTCCTGCTCGAACTTTGTTATTCAGCACAATATCCCCGGTCCTTCGCCGAATCGAATCTTGACATTGACCACAGATGAAGCACGTCACGGTCGTTCGAACGAGTGGTCCTATTGCTGATGCTCGTGTGTTGCGGGTATATATACGAGCTCGTACTGCGTTCCGAGGTAGTGCGCATGCTGAGTTGAGAGAGGATTGAGGAAAGGATGCGACGGTACATGAAGGAACCCGAGCCGGTGGCCTGGAGGGACGATCGAAAGAGGTGCTGATCAAGGAACGGATGAGCCGGCGAGGGACGTCGATGACCTCACTAAGCAACCTCCAAGTCCTCCGTCCCAGCACACCCGTCGAATGTTCTCTCCCGTTTCCCCACGGCCTCTTTCCTCAAAATGCTGGTTCAACCTACGCTCTATATAAAGCACAGCACGCAACAACCAGCAACTGTGTATTCGTTCCCCTCGCCTTCTCACCTCCATATCCCGCACAGACTATAGCACTTGAAAGTTACAGTATCCCTCGCATACAGCAAGCACTGAATCATACTTGAAATGGCCCCTGTAAAGAACGGACGCTATCTCTTCAAGGAGGTCCCCACCGGTATAGCATCGATATCCGCCACACTCGACGCATCACTTCGACTGACCCCCGCATACAGGCTTCCCCGAGCTGGGAAAGACGATGGACTACGACGAGTCCGAGACCATTGACCCCGACACCGTCCCCCTGAACGGCGGCTTCCTCGTCAAGGTCCTCGTCCTCTCGATCGACCCCTACCTGCGCGGCAAGATGCGCAACCCTAGCATCGAGAGCTATTCTGTAAGTACCGAGAACCCAGTCGTATCTGAGCCTTAGGCTCTGAGTTTCCGGTTCGCACAAGGCTGATCCCCCGCTCGCTTGTTTAGGCACCTTTCTACGTTGGCGAGCCGTGAGTCCATTTGAGCTCGCCGCGTCTCTCTCTCTCTCTACGCGGAATTCAGTTGTAGTAATCGTGCATCGTCCGACATACAGGTTCTACAACTACGGCGTTGGCGTCGTCGTTCGCTCCGAAAACCCCGCGGTCAAGGCGGGCGACCACCTTTATGGCGTCTTCAGTACGTTCTCGTCCTGGCGCGACGCTCGCATCTCATAGCTAACCCACGCGCCCGCCGTGTCCTCGCCGTGCAGAGTTCCAGCACTATGTGATCGAGAACGAGCCGAGCCGGTTCAAGGTGATCGAGAACAAGGAGGGCCTCCCTTGGTCGGTGTACGTCGGTGTCTGTGGTATGCCGGGTGCGTTCAAGTTCTCGCGATGTCGTCGTTTTGAAGGGACGTGGCGCTTATGCATGCTTCTTTGTGGTGGTGTGTGCAGGTGAGACCGCGGACTATGCGTGGAAGGAGTTCTCGCGCGCGAAGAAGGGGGAGACCGTGTTCGTCACCGCCGGAGCAGGTAGGCCCTCAAACCCAACTTCATGCATTCCGTAGCCCGTGCTGATCCCTCCTTGTTTCGCAGGACCTGTTGGAGCGTACGTCTCCCTATGCTATCCCACGAAATTTCGCGACGAGGAGCTGACAAAAACTCGCACTCACAGAACCGTCATCCAGCTCGCGAAGTCGCAGGGCCTCAAGGTGATCGCGTCCGCCGGGTCGGACGACAAGGTCGCGTTCATGTCCGAGATCGGCGCGGACGTCGCGTTCAACTACAAGACCGTCGACACGCGCAAGATCCTCGAGAAGGAGGGTCCGATTGATATGTACGTTGCGCGCTTCGGAGAATGATTAACGAGTGTTGAGGTATTGATGTGTGGGCGCGCTTTGCAGCTACTGGGATAACGTTGGCGGAGAGACCCTGGAGGCCGCTATCGACCACGCTGCGCGTTATGCACGGTTCATCGTAAGTGCCCTTCCCTCCAATCTTCTCCACGCGCACCGTCCGCTCGCTCACACCCTCCCCCACCCACCCAAACGCAGGAATGCGGCATGATCTCGCAATACAACACCTCCCAGCCCTACCCGGTCAAGAACCTGCTCAAGGTCGTCGGCAAGGAGCTCTCCCTGCACGGCTTCATCGTCGGCTCGCTGCGCCCCAAGTACGAGGCCGAGTTCTACGCGACGTTCCCCGCGCGCGTCGCCAGCGGCGAGATCAAGTACAAGGAGGACCGCGTGCGCGGGCTCGAGCGCGCGGGCGAGGCGATCGTCGCGGTGCAGAGTGGTAAGAACTTTGGGAAGAGCGTGGTGATCGTTGCGGATGAGTGAGTGAGAGGCGTGCGTGCGTGGATGGCGTGGATGGTGCACGGATGATGCCATATGCCGCCAGGCTTGAAGCTTGATTCATACTTGGACTCGGCCGTGCGAAGAGGTAGCAGAGCTTGGAACTGTATTATATCGACAACACGAAAACGAGTCTCATCACTCGGTCTGACTGAGCCTCATTGCAAGCTAGCAGGCCCGCAGCTTTCTAGGTTGCCCATGTCCATCCTTGGGGTAACAGGTTCGAGATTCGAATCCGAGGCAAAATGCGAAATGCAAAATGCAACCGGGACCGATTTCGATGGACATTCAGGGGATTGAACCCTGGACCTCACGCATGCGAAGCGTGCGCGCTACCACTGTGCCAAATGCCCATTGCAAATACTTCCCCATTGTAAGTATTGTTAATTTGCAGCCCATAATGACGTCATGACGTCCTCATTTGTGAGTGGCTATCAATGGTCATAAGTAATATTCAACGAACTCACCAGCCCATCGTGGATTCGTGGTACTAGCATGTTTCTATACAGTACTGTTCTAACTTCGGCTGCACAACTGGGGCGTATATCGATGCTTGCTTCAGAAACGTTCTATCGCCGGCAACCTTAACGCTTGTATCTCTGATTCGGCTGCCCAACCCTTCAGAGAGCCTCAGGCAAGCGATTGAGAAGAGGACGCGGGGCGACTCGGAGACAAACATCGCGCAGCTGAACGATTGGCTATGTCATGCGGTCTCTCAAACATACATCGAGAGCTACTAACACAGTCCGATCGGGGGATCTTGACGCTTGCATCTGCAACTTGCCGGTCTCAGGCTCTACCATACCCGTGCCGAGCCTCTCTTTTCGGCAGTGTCAAGCTTCAAGTCTGCATTGTAGAGGGTGAGACGAAGGCCATAGGGCCGGAGCAGTAAGCTTTAAGTTTCTGAGCCGTGGCCGTGAACATGTGGCCGAGCGTGTGCGTACAGCACTGGAACAGGTCAAACTTGAAGTGCGATCAGGATGAGCTTCCGACGTTCGATCCATCAGCGCGCTGATTCAGTATTGCTCCCCAGCTCTCGCTATAGTCTGCCAGAAGAGCGTACACGAGGCGCGCGACGGGATAAGTGGTCTTACGCATGACGACATGGATCGACCTATCGCGATGCGCTTGAGGTCGCGCGGATTCCGTGTCTATCGGCCTACGAGCGCAGCATGAGGTCATGGCGCTTCGTCGGACTCTTTGGAAAGATCATTTGCAGATCGCGGCAGCGTCGAACCGCGAATGCCGTGGGGTGTGTCGTCGCGCCACGCCCGACGTCCTCTTCGATTCGAACACCGTGCACCCGTTGCAGCTGTGACAGAGCAAGCCTACGCCAGACTCTCAAGCCGATATCATCGTATATTCCCAAATCCTGTTCACGCGACCTGCCTTCAACTTCAAGCCACCGCAGGGCTGGACGTGTGTGGCACGAATTACGCCGCAAATCGCGGACCGCGTCTCTTGGGGAGGCAAATGGAATACCATGCTAGCACCATCGCCTTTTCGTCGGAATCTTCGAACCGCACCGTAGGTCCAAACTTACCCTCGTTCTGCTTGCCTCTGCGTAAGCGGCGCACACTGGGCCACCTTCTGAGTAATCCACCACAGGAACGACTGTTCGATGCGTCCTTCGCCATCACGAAGGCCTCCCCATTCAGTTCGCAGAATCGCACAAGCTAGTAGGCTACCGTATCCTAACCGAAGTCCGAACATGCGGCCCCACCAGCCGTTGGTGACTCGTTGATACCGCAACCGCGCCTACCTACTGGTGGCAAGAGATGAGATGTCCGTCGCCATCCGGTGCGGCACACAGTAAGTACCCACGACGCGCTCTGAACTCCGAGCTGCACATCCCGAGCGCCTCGAGCTGATCCGATGCCTGCATCCTATAGATTCCTGCACTTTCATGGGCGCTCCCGAACGTGTGGGGGCTCCGTTATAATGTGCCGCCATGCAAAGCCGATGGGCACTCAGAATCTCAGCTACTCCCCTCGCAAGCAACACTTCTCCTCTGCAATCTACCGCTCACGTCTGCCCTCGCAGACTTAATCGACGCCAGACCAGGTATCAATCAATACATCACCACCCGACATCATGCCTCTCAACGCCGCCGACCTCCCCTCCCACATCTCGACCGAGTTCCGCGCCCCAATCGACATCCTCGACGCGGGCGCTGCGCTCCCGCAAGTGTACGACTGGCACGCGAAGGAGAACCCGGACTACCCGCTCTTCACCTACAACAATGGCGGGAAGCGCGAGTTCATCACCTATGCCGCTGCGAACCAGGCCATAACCCGTGCCGCACGCTACGTCGCGTCCGGCCTGCATCCTCGTGAAGAAGGCGCGGCGCTGCCCGTCGTTGGCGTGCTCGCTAACACCGGTACGTCTCCACCATGCCCGCTCTCAGGCCGGACTCCGGAGGAGGCTGTCTACCCGTTGTCTGCAGATAGCTGACCGAGCTTCATATTGTCTTGCGATGTAGATACGATCACCTATTTCTGCAACACTATCGGCGCTCTCCGGGCGGGCGCGACCGCATTCCTCATCTCGACGCGGAACGGCGCCGCGGCCGTCGCGGACATGCTGCAGCGCACGGGCGCGTCGCAGCTGTTCGTCTCGCAGGACGTCGTCCTCCGCGAAGTCGCGCGCGACGCGCTCGAAATCCTCGCGCAGAACGGCAGCGGGCAGGAGGTGACGCTGCGCGATATGCCGGTATTTGAGGATCTGTTCCCGAGCGAGGGGGCGGAGCTCAGGAACGAGGCGTTCGAGAAGGAGGTGGAGATGCCGAAGACGTTTGACCCGGAGTCGTGTTCGGTCATTCTGCACTCCTCAGGTGGGTTTGGAATGCCGGACCTGAGCGAGAAGCTGATGTAGGACGTGATTTTTAGGATCTACTGGCCACCCCAAGCCGCTCCGGTGGAAACACAAGATGCTCGCGAATTTCGGCCGGGAAGCTAGTAAGCCTCCGTTGCTGCATCGTACTGAAAACTGTGGGCCGTGGCTTATTGTATACGATATTTAGTCTACAGCGGAGTCGACGCGTCGCGCTGCATCTTCGGGTGCCACGGTACGCCCATGTTCCACGCGCTGGGGACGTTCATGTACTCTGCTGTGGTGAGTGCCTGGGTCGTCTTTTCCCGCCTGAATTCTGAGTGCTGATGATTATGCGTGTATGATGTCAGGCGGTCAACGGGTGGGTCCTCGCGACGTTCAAGCCCGCCAGCCCGCCGGCGTTCCCCACGCCCGACGCGGTCTGGCAGGGGGCCGTCGCGACGAGGTGCGACTACATCTGGACGGTGCCGTCGTTCATCGAGGTGAGAGCTTTCACGCACGCCTTTTGGTTTTTTCAGGAGGAGTGCTGACGAACTACGGACGTCTCGTACCTCAGGAATGGGCGCGCGACCCGGAGAAGATCACGGTCATGCAGCGGATGGGCGGGCTGGTGCGTCAAATCATCTCATCTCCGGGAGGTTGTGGGCATAGTCGCTCATGAGTATTTGTGCGTAGCTGTTCGGAGGTGCGCCTTTGAACAACGAGGTGGGCGATGCTTTGGCAGCACAGGGCGTGAGCCTCTTCACGCTCTACGGACTGTGAGTCTTCTAACTGACTGGACTGGTTGATCCGCGCACGACACTGACGAGCTGCTTAGGACCGAGGTCGGTCTGGTGAACCGATTTATGGAGAGTACGTGCTTCAGCGCCGCAGTATGACATGTCTATCGTGTAACTGACCGACGACCGTCATGCTCGCAGAGAACGGCAAAGACTGGTCGTACTGGACGCCCACCCCCTCGAAGCCCGTCAAGTTCGTCCCGCAAGGCGACGACAAGTACGAGGTCGTCGTCGTGGTACGTCGCATCCCCTTCCCGCAGCTGTACATTTCCACAGGAAAGAAGATCTGATATCTCGTGTCGTGCAGTCTCCACCCGAGATGCCCCTCGCTGCGGTGAACACGAAGCTGGACGGCCAAGACGCCTACGCGACGAGCGACCTCGTCGAGCCGCACCCGACCAAGCCGAACTATTGGCGCATCTTTGGCCGAGCGGACGAGCAGATCATCCTCTCCAACGGCGAGAAGGTCTGTCTCCTCCCTCTCGCAACGCAACGCAACGCGATATGATATATCATACTGACGACGGGTTATTGCGGACAGACGAACCCGCTGCCGCTGGAGAAGATCATCAACCAGGACCCGCACGTCAAGTGCTCGCTCATGTTCGGGCGCGGGAGGTTCCAGAACGGCATCCTCATCGAGCCGCATGACGAGTTTGCGCTCGACCCGAGCGATTCTAAGCAGGTGGAGGCGTTTCGGAACGCTATCTGGTGAGTATCGTTGTTGGTGAACTCGTCAGGGAGAATTCTGACCGTGGGGGCCTGGACATGACAGGCCGACCGTGGAACGCGCGAACGAGTACGCCCCGCAGCACTCGCGTATCTTCAAGGAGGTCAGTCTTCTAGTATCCCAGTGACATTTCCACGTAGTAGGCTAACAAGAAAAACGCTACAGATGATCCTCGTCACCAGCCCCTCGAAGCCGTTCCTGCTCAACGCCAAGGGCACACCGCGCCGCAACGTCATCCTCGGGATGTACAACGACGAGATCGAGGCGCTCTACAAGCAGGTCGAGGACAGCGCCCAGGGCGACTTGGAGCCGCCCGCCACTTGGGACGAAGAGGGCACGCGCGCGTTCGTCCGTGCTGTCGTGGAGCACACCCTGCGTCGGTCCATCGCGGACGATGCGGACATCTTCCGGAACGGCGGCGACAGGTACGTGCTTGCCTGGAGTCTGTCTTCTCGTGATGTCACGCGCGTATTGACTTGGCGGGTCCGTACGTCCAGTTTGCAGGCAACCTGGATCCGCAACACGATCCTGCGGGCGATCCGCGAGAAAGACGCGAGCGCGGCAAGACGCCTCCCTATGAACCTCGTCTTCAAGGCGCCCACGATCGCCGCCCTCACTAGCATCGTCCACGGCGTCGTGAACAACGCCGCCGGCGCGTCCGACGCGGCGTCGCACACCCCCCAAGACCTGTGGAAGTACGTCGAGAAGTACTCCGCCGACTTCCCCGCACGGCCCGCCGACCTCGTCGACCGCCCGGCTGGCGCCAAGGACGTCGTGCTCATCACGGGCACGACTGGGGGCTTTGGCTGCGACGCGCTCGAGCACTTGTTGAGGGACGAGAGCGTCGAGCAGGTGTATGCGTTCAACCGGAAGGGCTCGAACGCGCTCGAGCGCCAGCGCGCGCAGTTCCGCGCGAGGGGCTTGGACGAGACGTTGTTGGACTCGCCGAAGTTCAGGATGGTCGAGGCGGTGTTGCACGAGCCGGGCTTTGGCGTTGAGCCGGGGCTGTTGGACGAGGTCCGGCGGTCGGTTACGCATATCATGCACAATGGTGAGCTGTGGCAATCGGTGGTGTGGGTGATTCTTTGCTGATGGATAGTGTAGCATGGAAGGTGGACTTCAACATGTCGATCCAGTCGTTCGAGGTCGATATCCAGGGCGCGCGGAACCTGATTGACCTGGCGATCAGCTCGCCTTACCGGGAAGCACCGACCGTCGTGTTCGTCAGCTCCATCGGCGTCTTCATGAGTACGTTCAATGTGCCGTACCATTCGTTCCTCTACTCAATGTTGTAATTTCTTGTCTAGACTACAAGGGCCCTGTCCCCGCTCCCGAGGTTCCCCTCGAGGACCCCACCTCGCCGTTCGGGTCCGGGTACCCTGAGGGCAAGTGGGTTACCGAGCACGTCCTGCANGAACGTCACAAAGGAGANGGGGCGTGCACACCGTCGTGATGCGCCTCGGCCAGGTCTCCNGGGAACCGCGTCGGCTACTGGAACGAGAAGGAGTGGTTCCCTTCTCTCGTCAAGTCTGCCTTGTTCCAGCGCTGTCTGCCCGACGTCGAGGGGGTGAGCTTCCGCCTTCTTATTCTTGCATATCAACGAGATTCTGACTGGAGCGGTCGTTGCAGAGCGTCGCCTGGATCCCGGGGTACGAGAGTGCGAAGGCCTTCACCGAGATGCGCCACTCGCCCGAGCCGGTCGTCCACCTCGTGCACCCCACGCCCGTGCCCTGGCACACGATCATCGCGCCCCTCGCAGCCTCGCTCGGCGTCTCGCTCGTCTCGTTCGACGAGTGGCTCGGCGCGCTCCAAGGCAGCCTGGCGAACGCGTCGGACGCGGAGCAGGTGGAGCTCATGAAGGCGAACCCGGCGCTGCGCCTGCTCGACTTCTACAGGGGGCTGAAGATCGAGCCGGGCCACGAGCCGCTGGGGATGGTGTATCTGTCGACGGAGAAGTCGACGAGGGTGTCGGGGACGCTGGCGAGCTTGCCTGCGCTTGATGAGGAGCGCGCGAAGGGGTGGTTGGAGGCGTGGAAGAAGGCGGGGTTCCTGTGAGAGCTGGAGGACGGGGAACCCTGGAGATGCGTGTGGCCGTGTGCGGAGGATTGGTCCCACTCACGGCTGTTCTCTGACATGAACGTTTACGATATTCATCTCATAGACTCAACATAGTACGTTCACACATTCTGCTCCGGCTTCATAGATACGTAGTGAAAACACCTGTAGCATACGTCAGTCAATTTGACAGATCCACATGGTCTCTCACTTATGCTGTCTACGCGTGGGCGAAGTACCGTGGCTATGGGTACATAGAGCCAGAGTATATACTCAACTTGCACAGCTTCCCGGGGCGAGTGGGCGCAGGTGGGCGTCGCGACCTGGATGGATCTCCGCGACTCACGCTTCCACGATGTCGTGGCACTGGGTTCAACCTGATCGTTCTGGTTGATCGATGTGATACTTTGAAGAGGCATTCTAGTTACACATATACAGTACTACCACCATTTTCCGGCTGGAGTGGCATCCTGAAATGATGATGCCGGCTTTTGAATAGAATCGCTGGAGGCGCACCTTGTGGGCGCACAAGTCAGCGAAGGACCGACGCGGTGCCGATCATGGCCGTACGAAACGCCAGCCAGGCGTTTGACCTCCTCCTTGGATACTTGGATACCCAGCCGTACTGCACAGAACATGAATGTCGTCCTGTAACCCTGCTCACTTCGCCAGCCGCCCTGTGCACCCGTCCAATCGCCCAACTGTGGTGAAGCCGGCGGCACGGACGCGAAGTAGACCACATTTTGTATGATGCGTGATGCATGATGCATGATGTAGGATGATTCTGTCATTGATGATGCGGGTGGTCTACAGAGACTAGAGTCGATGAGGGCGGGGAGGATGTGGCGGCGCCGCTGATTGACCGAGCGAGCGAGCGAGTCTATGGGACGCCGTGCGTGAGCGGGTTGCCTGTGTGGTCGACATACGTACGAACGTACCGGGGCGCTGCGGTTCTGAACGGGCGTCGTAACAAAGACGGCCGATGCAAGTAAACCGTAAACCATGCATATGAGGTCCAGGATGATGATGATGATGCCTACAAAGGGAGCGCTCCCTACCACCGTAGACGGGCGCAACCTTAACTGACACCTCGGCGCCGCGACCAAGTCATGATCCCGTCACCGTGTCATTGATATCGTTCGCCGCGCTGGTGTTGGAATGTTTCGTGGTAGCTGCGGACACGGACGGTGTGGTTGCGAAGGGTTGCAACTTGGATTGCAACAACACCAACAGCCTAACCCGAAGCGTGCATCGGATTCAGGCTCTCTCCCGCATCTGTCAACCTTGGAACGGGGAGCCGTTCTTCGCCCGTGGCCTATGGACCCTTCGACCCTTCGACGCGTCCGAGCAGTGACAGACTCGGAGGGACCTAGGCACCGTCCCACGACCGCCGTCCACGAGAAGAGTCTGAAAGTCATCAGTGAGAAAGTCTGGGGTTGCAGCATAATTAATGAACTCGCTTAGCTGCATACCAGTGCTCGCCGTGGCAGGAGCCTAATACACACGGGACACGGACCACGGACCACGGACCACGGTGACGGAGGGATGTAGACAGCAGCATATTAACAGCATAGTAACAGCCACAATATGCCATGTGCATGCATGCGTCATACCGCTTCCGCTGCTCGAACTGGGATGTCGGGCATCCCGGGCTGGACGTTCACAGCGTCCTGAGGCTAAAACGTCCGGCACTAGGCCTGTTGCGCGTCTGCGTGTAATGCCTCCGCGCGCGCGTACGGATAGGTACGGATACGGACGTCAAAGGTTGCGAGCTTCAGGCTTCAGGAAGCGCTATTGCAGACGGTCGCCTAGATTGTCGACGTCGTCGTGGTCTCGGTGTCTTGTCATGATCAGGATTCAGGAATCAGAGGACATCAAGTACAGAGGCCGGCATCGGCGACCTACATAGGCGAGAAGCGTTCCTAGGACCCCACCAAACGGTGTGCCTTGGGCTCATACAGGCTCAGACTCGCCACGACATGGATCGGAAACACGAAACGTCTATATGGTGCGCACTGCGCCGCGTCCAATGCCAATGCCGGGTGCGCTATTTGGTCGCCACTGGCCGCGAACCCAGACCGGCTGCTGCGGGGTCGCAGTTCGCGCTCCGCCCTAGCCTTTACGGCACTGTCCTCTTCGAGCCAGACGCTCGCGACTCGCGAGCGCGGTGGGAGAGGGAGCGCGCCCTGGCGTTCGAATTCCCGCGGGCATGGATTTTGCCGCGGGGGGTGTTTAGGGGGGCAGAACTCGACCTTCTAACTTGAAGGGAGGGGGCTGGTAGAGTGGCGGGGTGCGAAAAGGCGAAGAGGAGATCCGGGAATTCTTCGAAGACAGTCTCAGCGGCACTGCGGGCCTCCGTCGCCTCGCGCGCTGTGTGGGTTGATCATTGTCGAGTGGTATGATGGCCGGAGTCAAGTGGGGCGGACACGCGGTGGGCAGTTTGACGTGGCGGAACTGCGCTCATGGCGATGGTTTGACAGAAGAATTCGAAGGGTGCAGGGACCGCATTGAGCGGGAGGGGTGTCGATAGGGTGTAGGCCCGAGGCAGGGATGGCTCAGCGCTCGGGACGCGGGCGCTGTGGCGTCGGGACGATCGTGCCAGGGCGCTGCTTGGGTGCTCGGCAACATTCGCGGACCAGTTGGAGCTCAGCACGCGCGCGGACGTGCCGCGGACCCACCTCGACGCCCCCATCTTCGCCTCGGGCTCTGCGGAGAAACGAAGGGGAGTACGAGGATAGGAGGCGGTATAGGGGCTACGCACCATGTGGCGAAGCATATGCCCGGGGGGAGATCAGAAAGCGGTACGCACTGCGATCGAGGGTCTGCTTTCCTGACAAGACCTCCGGTGAATTTCGCACTTGTGGCTCAGCGCGAGTGCTGAATCGATGGTTGCCGATGCGCGTCGGATCGTCTCGTCGACGTGATCAATTGTGCTAGTCTCCCCGTAGTGCGTAAGCGCAGAAACCCTCCAGATACTCGGGGTTGCTATCGAGGCTCCCTTAGAGACATCCGAGCCACACAAGATGTACAAGACGTATGCTGGTCGCGAGCGAGCGACGCGTCGCATGCGCAGGGGAGACAGAGGCAAACGCTCCGTCTGTGAGAGACTGCAGGGAGACAGAGCGGAGGAGAAGGGCCCCCAGAACGGCAGGAAATGCCCCGCCTACAGATGCCGCCGGCCCAGACACCTCTCGCGCGCGTGGAACGTGCTTTGCGGCGCGTCTTCTTCCCATGATGGACTGCGGTGGAATGGGGATTTGCGGTGGGAAGGTCCCCCCGCGCGCGCTGACAGCGCAGGCTTCGCTGGCTCTTCCCGCGCGCGAGAAGGCCCCAAGTCTATCATGCCCACGAGTTTCATATTTCGTGAGTATTTTCCGGCACAGAGGGACGGGTGACGTCGTGCAAGTCAGGCGACGCGCGGAGACGCTGCAGTAGCGAGACTAGACGGAGGACGGGGTCGTTACTGTACCTTGCTGACTGATCGAGCCTGAGAATGGGGGGCAAGAGGAGGGATGCTTATGTTGCTGGTCACGAGCCGGCCTGGATAACAAACGTGCATGAGCGCAGATGGCGAGTAGCCGCATGGCACGATGCGCACCAGGTCGGGTGGAACGCCACCCGCCACGGTGGCCTATGTTGGCAAGGGAGCTGCAGAAAGAGAGAGAGGGCTGAGAGAGGCCGGGTGCAGCTGATCGCGGCATGGCCCTTCTAGATCCTCACCAACAATGAGCCCTCCGGATCCGAGAACGCTTCTGGATGCGAGATGGGCGGCAGGTGTCCGGCCGTAAGATATGGCGCCCTGGCGCCATGAAGAAAATGATTCATCTCGACTGTCGAGGTCGAGGTTCAGGGGAGCCCGCGCGGCAGAGCCTTGGGTGCAGCGTTAGTGTGGGAGAATATTGGGAGAATATGTCCTGGTGGCATCGGAGTGTCCAGAGCAATGGTTTGAGGACACAGAGCGTATTAGGAGGCAGGAGCGTCCGGCTGTGAAACTGAAGGGCTGTCAGAGACCATTGTCATGCCACGAGAACAGCCAAAGAGGGCCAAGCTCGAATGGGCGAAGATTGAGCGCAGTTGAGAGATTACGCTGTATGTTGTGGGTTGCCGTATCTTGATATTCATTCCGGATGGCGGAGTCTATCGCGGGTGACCGCGTGGTTTGGAATACTCAGCGAGCCTTCTCCCGCTCAAGAGAAGCGCAGGGATTAGGAGGAGGGGCTGTTTGCAAGATCCCCAGACGAATCTAGGCTATGCAGGGCGGCTGGCTGTAGAGCGCAGAGGATGCAAGGGTCGAAACAGTTGGACAGACCAAGGGGAATCGCGGGAGACCCCAGAAACTTTGACCGCGTAAAGAGGACGAATTAAGAGAGGGAGGGTGGCGGTGACGAGGGTCCCCATCCGGTTCATGAGATCGGCTAGTGGACGGTGGACGCTCAGGCTAACTCCCGCGCCCCTCCTCCTCGTCCCTTCCCTCTCTTCCGCTAACCATCACCTCCGCTTCCTCCTCTTCGCCTCCTCTCCCGCCTCCCCTCCTCCCTCCTTCCGCCTCTCTTGGGAACGTCCGACTTTCGCTATGGAGGCGTCCCCGGGCCTCGACATCGACTCTGTACATCAACATCCTAGCACCCCAGCCGCTGCAGCCATGTCTTTTGTCCCATCCGCGTCATCATCATCTATGCAGAACGGGCACAGCGCCGACCCCTCCTCATCAGCCGCAGGGAGTTCACAACCTGCCCTCTCCCAGCAGAAGAGTTCTAGCGGAGCGTGCGTACTCGCTCCTCGCGCACTTGCTCCATCTCTCCCGCAACGCCTGAATAACGTTCTTGTAGACACATCCGCTCTCGCATCACCGTCGTTTGTGCAGAGGTAAGCGATGGGTTTTTGGCGTGGTCAGGATGGGTCTGGGGTGCGACTGTGCCAACTGTGGTCGCCGCTCGGCGCTTCGTATCGGGCTAAGCAGCGCGTCGATCGTGATCAAACCCCTCACCCAGGTTGTCAGCCGCGAGGAACGCGTCTGAACCAGGCTGGAAGTAATGCTTACCTTTTCGTCAATAGTGCAAACGGCTGAAGCTCAGGTGCGACCGACGGACACCATGCAGCTCCTGCCTCAAACGTGATACCGTACAACGATGTGTGTACTCACAGGCAGCAGCAGAGAAAGTGTAAGTCATGCTGCGTGAACGCACTACTCCCTCCTTCTCACCCGCGCGCCAGTGACGTCCAAACGCTGCACAATCGCGTCATGGAAATTGAGAGATTTATCGCCCAGCTACAATCGTCTTCTCCCTCAACGTCGGTCTCTGCTGCTCTTGCCGGACTCCCTTCGTTGCGTCAACCATCAGTAGTCGCTAGTCCAAGCCGAGCTGGTCCTGCGACTTCCTACTCCAACCAAATAGCTGGTCTGCCATGCAACGACCGCGCATTGTTGGCTCAAGGCGCGTCTGGCAGCTCTGTGGTCATCAACTTGGAAGATGTCGTCAGTCTCTGGCTTGGTGAGCTGGAGGACGACGCAGGTGACGCCAAGTCGTCTAGGAGATCTATCCAAGATTCCAGCGCTGGTCCCGTACGGCCTTCTATGTCTAGTGCGGGCGTGAAGCTCGAGCCCACAGCAGCCTCGATACCCTCTTCGTCATCTGCACATGGAGGTAGTGTCCATCTCCCTGTCGGCGTTCTTGGCACCCTACATCCGCCTGCACCTTACGAAGTCTTCCTACCGCCTCCCTCTGCCGGTCCATCTGCTCTACCTCAGGTGACAGCCAGCCTGGTGTCTTATCTCCCTTCTGAGCCTGAGCGCTCGCGATACCTCAAGGCGTTCAGGGAAACGATGCTTCTCCATCCTTCCTTCAATATCCCCAACTTCGAGCAGCGGATAGCCGCGATATTCACTTGGGCAGAGGGCGGCACCGTCTCGCTCAGCACTGGGCCCAAGTCCAAAGCTGAGCTTGCCCGCGAGATTTTCTTCACGAAGCCTAATGGGAAGAAGGACCAAGGACGTCCGCCTGGACCGCCGCCGGGATCAAGGGGACCCGACGACAACGCCCCGAAACCCACGTTGAGCTTCTTTTCGGCAGCATGCGCGGCGTTCGCGCTGGGCGCGCTGGTGACCCGTAACGAGGAGCCTGAGCGTGCGGATGCTGCCGGCGGTCTCTCAGATCCTTCTTCAGCTCCTCCACCTCCACCTTCGCCTGCAGACGCGACTGGCACATCAGCTACGTTGTTCGCCCTATCGGAGCAGTCATTGCAGTTGTACGAAAAGACGGCCGCGTATGATCACGACTCCGTCATGGCCATGATTCTACAGGTCTTGTTCATGCTGCACGAGGGTCAGATGAGCGTCGCGCAGAACGTCTTCCCATTGGTGAGTCTATGCTACGAAGACAGCTGGACGGGAGAAGTGTTCATCACACGTGTAGGTTGGCAAGATGGTTAACGTCGCGCGAATGATGGGCCTGGCCATCGACCCCGATGAGTTCCCCGGGACGTACAACCTGTTTGAGGCGGAAACTCGAAGGCGGCTTTGGTGGGACGTGTTCTACTACGATCTGTGAGCCCCCACATCGACTTCCGCGAAGTGATGATGTTCTGACTTCCTTTCGGTAGCTTCGTTGCCGATTGTATGGGGCATCCTCCGCTCATTGCGGACAACACGCATACGACTCGGGTGCCTGCGGACGTCGATGAAGAGAAGTTCACGCCGTCGTCGACGACTCTGCCCGTCCCGGAGAGCGCGGACGGCGACACGTCATCGGTGTACTTCGGGCTCAAATGCAGGTAATGCACCTCCCTTTGCTCTCGTCTCGCCTTCGCACCCGCGCTGAACATAAGCCTCAGGCTTGCGCAATTGGTCAAGAACGTCAAGAAGCAGACGTTCCGGGGTCCGCTCGGCGAAGACGGATTCGAGCTCTCCATCGATCAGGCGGCAGTCACCGAGGGCGAAGTTACCGCCTTCCTCGGCGAGCTGCCTGCTGGGTTCCGCTTGGAGATGTCGGAGGATATGTCCAAGCCCGTTCCCACGTTGTCTGGGTCGCCCATCCGCCTTGCGCAGAAGTGCGAGCTCGCGATCCTCGCGCACCGCCTCATCATGAAGCTCTACTTGCCCTTCCTCAAAGAGGCGGCGGCGGCGCAGAGGCCATCACATCAGGCTGTCTTTGGCACGATCACCGCCGCGCACAACATCGTGTCCGCTGCGCGCGTGCTCCACTCTGTCTGGGGCCAGACGCGGCCGGCGGTGTTCGACTTCTACGACTTTGGGCGGACGCTGTTCGACGCGGCGGTCGTGTGCGCACACGCAGTTATCCAGGAGCCGATGAGCATCATCGCGACAGAGGGCATGAAGAGCGTCGGATGTGCGCTGGACGTCCTCAAGCAGCTTGGACCGTCGAGGTTAGGCGTCGAGGGCACTCGCACGGACAAGAACGGCCCTGGGAGCAGGACGGAGGCGGTGAAGATCGTCGAGACTATGAAGCGCAAGGCGGAGGCTGCGCGGAGCAGCGGGAACTCTGGTGGGAGTGCGTCGACGGGCAGCAAGAGGAAGCACTCGGAGGTCGAGCCTGAGCCGCTCATCACCTCGTCGGGCTTCCAGCTACCTTTTGTCGGTGCGTCTGTCAGCTCGTCCAGAGCAGACGCTGCGCCGCGTGCTTCGGGCTCTTCGTCGTTGTCTCGTCCCGCGCAGTCGAGCAAGGATGCGTTGGCAACCCGGGAAGGGAAGTCGAAGTCGGACGCGAAGAAGCAGGCGAAGGAGAAAGACAAGGAGAAGGGCAAGGAGAAGAACGGCGCGAAGGCGCACGACGGCTCGCTCATCGTACGACAGATGACTGGGCAGTCGGTGCCTCGGCGCCCGCGCACCTCGTCAGTCTCCACCGCTGCTGGGGCTACGCCTGCACCCCCTACGCGCGCGGCACCTCCGCCTCCTTCTCCTTTGACGTCGACTATCAAGATCTCCTTGCCTCCCAGCAACTCGTCGCGCGCGTCGGGCTCGGTTCCCGAGTCGCCCTCAGTCTCTACACCATACGACAGCTACCCACCTACTGCGCCAACCACCGCATCGACAGCGCAAGACCACTTGCAGCAGCAGGACGACTACAGCATGCCGTACAGCAGTGGGGACGACATGATCGACGACCGGAGGTACAGCGGCCACAGTAACTACGACTCACCCCAGTCCGCGACGATGTACGAGGCCCAGCCGCCGAGCCGGTATCCCCAACAGAGTCCTGCGACCGCGTACCCTCCCCCTCCAAGCCAACCTGGGTATTACATGCCCTATCCTCCCTCTGCCGGGCCTTCCTCGGGGTACGAGGGCGGTCCCGTGGGCCACCCGCATGGCATGGGCATGGGCATCATGTCTGCGCCTGCGCCCATGGATCCCTCCGGGGCGGGCACGGGCAGCATCGCGCCGGCGATGACGACGCTCCCGCATAGGCACGAGCAGCAGCAGCAACAACAACAGCATCAGCATCAGCAGCAACAGCATTACATGCAGCAACAGCAGCCTCCGCAGGACCGGGCCCACCACCCTGCGTACGCGACGCCGCATTCTCACCCGCATGAGTATGTGNCCCCCGCCGAGCTCGCACGGACATGGACACGCGCACGCGCACGGGCACCCTCATCCACATCCGGGCATGGGCGTGTCGTCCCATGTTCAGGGCTGGGCGCAGCAGCAGCAGCAGACACAGCAGCCGCAAGGCGAGCCTGTCGCGACGCCCGGCGCGGAGATGTGGAGCGAGTTCAAGTATTACAACGGCATGACGGGGTGACGATGAAGATGATGATGCGTCTCGCGGCCCAGCTATTTATCTTTTCATATTCGCTCACTCATGTGCGCAACATCTCTGTGTCTGTGTCTGTCTGTGTCTGTGTTTCTGCCTCTGCCAATCTGCGCGCGCAATACGACCCGCCCACACCCCCCATGCATCCCTATCCATCCCTCGACGACACCATTATGCATCTCACCCTCGTCCTCCATCCTCGTCCCTCGTCCCTATCTCCTCTACCCTCGATCCTCCTCCCGTCTCTCGCCCATCTTCCTCCTTCCGTCTACCCTTCCATCCCGCATCTACCTCGTATGATCTCCTTCCCATCTGCAGCCTCATCTACCCCATCATTTCACGCCAACACACTACCCCGCCCCGTCCGTCCTCTCTTCGACTACTTCGCAAAACCTTACAGGCAGATAGCCCGCCGCCTCGCCGCCAGGAGACGTGTCGCCTTGCATTTCCTAGACACTTCTTTACATCTGTCTGTTTCTGGCCCACTACCCATTACCCCATCACCCATCCTCATCATCTGGATCGGAATTCGCCCGTTGTACTACCTTATTAAACCGCCTCTGCGGTGTTTTTTCTACCGTACAGTATCAGCTGCCCTATGCCTCTTCCTCGACCTCCCATTCTCCTCCCTCTGTATCCTTACATGCACATACGCACATTACTGGAGAAATCTTAGACGCGCGCTAGCGCTTTTCAGGGTCACTTTGTGCAGTTGCAGTTTGGACGGCCGACCGGGCTGACGTTGCGGGGTGATTCATATTGCTCTAGCGACGAGCCTGGAGCCACCGGGACCGCAGGCTGGCAAAGAAGGCGGGTAGGTAATGCGCGCAAGTCGTGCCCCATTTCCCAACCTTGAAGAGAGGCTTCCATTCGGGTGCCTGGAGGCTGGGTCGAACTTAGCGTGAGTGCGTATGACCCGTCTTGCCGCTGCCGACCGCTGACGGCGATTGGGCCCCCGCTTCAACTAGGGTTATGCTTCGGCGTCGGTGTGAGAGCCGCACATGCGGCGGGCCGCTCTGAGCCTTTCTCTCTTTACCAGGTGGCTAGGTCTGGCCTGCGTGAAGGCCCGGGATTGGGTTCATTGGACGCAAGTTTGGCTAGCGGCGACCGGGGCGCAGGAGGCGTCTCCTGGACGCGGGCGTAAATGTCGGGGCCTCGCTGCGTTCGCATGAAGGTTCTGCGCCCGGCGGGCCGTTGGGCGGCCCGCGGGGTGTATGGGGCGAGGGTGCGAGAAGACCCAGAAGGGGAGTGCTTGGCTCGCTCGTGGGTCCCGCGACACTTCTTTTGGCGATGCTACCGTGCGGGGGAGGCGGATATGAGGTTTGAATGTGAACAACGTGTTGGCGGTGCAAGCAAGACTCCTTGAACACGGTGTGGATGGCCTGCGTCTCGTTGAATCCGTGCCAGAGTCCACCGGGATTTCTTTGCAGGTCATCATACGAATATACTCACCTTCTGAGTATGTAGCAGAGGCGTAGAAACTTGCATTGGAGCGGGCCTTTGTTCCCTATTGCGGACGCGCTACCATAGCGATATTTGGTGCTCCCGGGTTCCGTAGAAGCGGCTTGGTAAATCAGGTGAGAAGTCCTTTATTACAGAACGAGCGAGGCGATGATCGGTGAATCTGACTTCTTGCCAGTGGATTCAGCACCCGGCGGGCGGCGTAATATGTGTTATGCATGCTTGTAAGTGGCTCTCACCTCTCGCGAGCGACATCATACCACTGGTAGGTACCTCATCTCTACGTGGCCAAGATACATATCTGTCCTCTACGGAGGTATGAGCTTGCTTGCGAGAGCACACCATGATGCCCTCTACGACCACATCCGCGGGTGGTCCGAGCTTAAATTTTCTCGTATTCCTGAACCGTTGGCAGAGCGCAACTCGCCACGCGCCGGAGAGAACCGAAGCGGGACCCATTGTGGGGTACCGACTACCTTCCTTCTTCGAGGCATCGTGTTGTCCGTTGTCCGTTCCAGTAACTCCGCGTTCTCACTGCCGGTGCATGTGCTACCGTGTACTGGTGAACGTTCCAGCATCTCATGACACCGCGCGTGCATGATGTGCGAAGCGTTCTGTACGAAGCTGCGATGCTCCTCGCCCCGCAGATTTATCCGACGCGTTGGTTAAAAGGCCATCGTGCGTTGCAGGATCCGGTCGTGGTCCCCAGGTCCTCTTCACAGTCAAGCGCAACGACATGTCTGCCTTCCTTCGCCTCGCCGCTCTCCTCGTGTTCGCTCGTGTCATCGTCGCCGCACCCGCAGCGAGCGATTGCACGGGCACGATTTCCTNCCCTGGACGACGTCGCCGCCGCGGTCAAGTGCACGACCGTGAACATCAACTCGTTCACCGTCCCCGCCGGCGAGACGTTCAACCTTGCCCTCGCCGATGGCACGACGGTGAACATGCGTGCGTCGGCAGATCTGTCCGGGAGCAGTGCTCAGTTTAGCTCACCTATTCCTGGTGTGACATGCAGAGGGCGACGTGACCTTCGCCGTCAAGGACTGGGAGGGGCCGCTCTTCCAAGTCAGGTAGGATTTGCACACTGCGCACGTCGTTCTGTGTCACTGAAGGGCCTTGCGCAGTGGGAAGTCGATCACATGTAGGCTTCGAGCGTTCGTGGTGGCACTGCAGCCGTACTCACGCAGACATCCCCGAAAGTCAACGGCAACGGACATACCTTCGATGGGAACGGCCCCTCGTACTGGGTAAGCATTCTCATTCTTAGACTGTAGGAACGTGTACTGAGGACTGGGGCAGGACGGCCAAGGAGGTAATGGCGGTGTGACGAAACCGGCTCCCATGATGAAGTAGGTTCAGATGTGGTTTGCTGTGTCTAAGAACATGCGTTGACAAGGTTCCGTTATTCCTGTCCAGGATCAAGATCTCGGGTACATACTCCGTAAGTGCCTTTCCCGGTGCTTCCTGTATTTCCCAGCCTCATTGCTCCGGTGCAGAACGTCAAGGTTCTCAACTCCCCGGCCCGGGTGTACAGCGTCTCGAACCCTGCTCCTCTGGTGATGTCCCAGCTCACCATCGACGACTGTAGGGCTGCTTTGTGGCATTGTTCTTGGCTGTTTCATGCTAACGTATTCGTCACTAACAGCCGCTGGTGACGCCCCTAACTCCAAAAGCGGTGGAAAGGCCGCGGGCCACAATACCGACGGCTTTGACTGCAGCACTACAGACCTGACTATCCAGGACAGGTAGGTTATGTTCCTATTTTCGCCGTCTCATTGGGACTGGCTAACGCCTTCCGATATAGCACGATTCACAACCAAGACGATTGTCTTGCTATCAACAAGGGTAGCAACATCGTCTTCCAGCGTAACTCCTGCACCGGCGGCCACGGCATCTCAGTGGTAAGTAGAGTCTATCTATCAATGTTGTCCAGGGCAGCTTCTGATCCTTGACACCAATGTAGGGATCCATTAGCTCCGACGTCACTGTGTCTGGCATCGTTATCCAAGACAACACTATCACCAACAAGTACGTATCCCCATCTATACTACCTTCCAACTCCTGTCTCAATATCTCCACAACAGCGACCAAGCGCTCCGCATCAAGACTAAGGCCTCTGCCACAGACTCGACCGTCACAAACATCACCTACTCTGGCAACACCGGCACGGGTCTTCGCCAGTTTGGTGTTCTCATTGACCAAGTACGGGTTGCTTCATTCTGATGCAAGGCACTCGTCACTCAACATCCCCTTTGCAACAACCAGAGCTACCCTGACACGCTTGGCACCCCCGGAAATGGCGTGAAGCTCTCTGTGAGCATCACCTCCCTCAGAAAGCGCTTACCACATGATCTGCGATATGACTGACGGCGTCGTTCTTCTTGCTCAATAGGCCGTAAACTTCGTCGGTGCTACCAACACGCTGACCGTCAACAGCGACGCGATGCGCGTCGCCGTGAACTGTGGTTCTGGGTCCTGCACCGGTCAGTCATCCCTCCTCTCGACCTCCTTTCCGAGGTTCTTCCACTAGCCTCATTACGATGACATGTTCTGACGGTTGCCATGAAGGTACCTGGGACTGGTCCGCCCTGAAGGTGTCTGGCGGCTCGGCAGGCCCGATAACCAACTTCAGCGGCATCAAGAACTTCTCGCAGTGAACCGGAGCTGCCGCGCGGCGCGGGAGCGGAGGTGGATGCGCCATATGTGGACTTTAGCCCGGCTTCTCATGATGCAGGTTATGAGTGGTGGTGGCGGTGATCAGTCATTCGACCTGAATGACTGTGGGTGCCGCGGTATTTGGTAAGGGTCGTGTACCTTGTCATCACATTCTGTTGTACGATTATGTCGAGAGTGGGAGAAAATCGAACATTGCTTGGCAGCGGGAACACGGCGACTGCGTGAGTCCGTGTGGAAGTTGGTATCGAAGCACATGGTAAGTACACGTAGTGAGTGGTCTTGCGGCGCAGCAGGTCCGCATCAATAACCTAAGACTACAGTAGACAGGCCGAGCCCAGCAGCAGCCCGGTAAACAAATGGGTAAGTATTCAAGACTGTTCACGACAACGAAAGTCTCGAGACGACGGCGATGACACGAGAACGACGATAAACAACATCCACAACAACCAGTACCAAACATCATGCACATGGCGGGCGCGGCGTGCAACCGCACCCACAAATGGGTCCGAAAAGCATAGCGGCTTCAAGTAGCATCACTGTCCCGAGGAATAAATTACGACAGAAGCAGAGTCGAAGCAGCAACAGCAGCCGCTGCAGCCAAGACGGACCACGGCCCGCCCAGCGCAGCCGCGCCGTTATCGTCCGGGGCGACCATGCCCGTCGAGCCATTGTTCGTCGCGCTGCCCGACTTGGAGCCCGAGGCAGCAGCCTTGACGAGCCCGCTGTCCGAGAAGGGCTGGTTCCAGAGGAACTGGGCGTCCGCGGGGTACGTCGTGCCGGCGTTCTGGCGCATCCACTGCGCGTAGTGCCCGTCGGGGTCGCCGTAGACGGCGCCGACGGCGACGACGTTCGGCCAGAGCTCGGACGCGGTCTCCTTCCCGGCGGGCTTTGTGATCGCGTAGTCGAGCGCGGATTGGATCGTCGTGCCGTTGGTGGTGGTCAGGTTCCAGGCGTCGTAGCCGACGTATGCGCCGATTTTGGCGTTCGTCTGTGCAATGGGCGGGCGTTTGGTGTGAGAGATTGGGTGAACGAGAGCAAAGTGAGAGGTGACTTACAATCATGGCTGCAAGATTGTACGCGCGGTAATGGTACGGCCGAGTGCGGGCGGTTTCAAGAGGCTGTTGGTGAATGCAGAACGATGATGAGCCGTTGAACTTACGCCAGGGTTGTAGCTATTGCATACCTGGTCACCATTCCCAGCGATCTGCCACTTGTATTGGGTAGTGAAGTATTTCTCCACCGTCTGCTTCGCGCCATCTTTATCGCCCACGAGGACCTGCAGCGCCGCAAGCTGATTGTAGTAGAACGTGCCATGGTTGCTAGATGAGAACGTGAGCCTTTGCGCTGAAATATTGACTGTATGTCCTGGGCACGCACTTGGTAGCAGACTCCTCTTCAAGAGCAATCTTAGCGGTAGTCAGCCAATTGATGTACGAGGTGGTCCAGTTCGTAAGCTGAGTGTCCAAATCGGACGTCCACTCGGCGGCCTTGCCTTCGCGCAGGATGAGTACGCCGCTAACGAGCTTCGCCATGCACTTCAAGTCCCTATACCACGTTCTCGCGGTCAGCCACACCCCTTCCATCCAATGGCAGCCGTCCTGCGCAGGCACTCACAAGACACCGGTATGCTGTCCGACCTGCCCGTTCGGCCCACGGGCCATCTGGGCGTAATCCAGGTTGGGGTTCATCGCGGTGTCGGGGTCGATGAACCAGGTGCGGACGAAACGCGCGACGTTGGCCGAGTACTGCGCGTCGCCGTCGAGCACCCATGCGATCGCGTTGTAGAGGACCGCGTCGGCGAGGTCGCCGAACTCGCCGACGTCGTTGATGAGGCGGCCGTCCGGGTTGAAGAGCCCATCCCGCGTGTAGTACGGGCAGGTCGTCCAAACTGCGTTCCCCCAAGTGCATGAGTACCTGTCTGCGGATGTTGTATGGGAAACGGGTGAAGGCTCTTACTTTGCTCTGGGGTCAGCTCGGTGGTGTTGCCGACTTTAGAGCAGTCAGGCCAAGAACTATGGCAAAATTCAGCGTGTCAATCGAGCAAGGAGGTGGCGATGGTGTGCATACTAGGGTGCCCAGCTCATGTAGTCATGTTTGTTCCCCGTCGGTGGCGTAACGGTCTTGTTCATTACAGCTGCCAAAATGTCCTGTCATTATACAATCCCACCCGCCACCCTTCGGTCGCGCCGCACTCACACCAAGGACCCTGGGCCGCGAGTGTTTGTGCCCATTGCACAATCGTGGACTGCGCCTCAGTAGTGGTATTCCCGAACTTTTTCGCGAGGATGTACGTCGGGTCCACAAAATCGTTCGCATAGCTTGTGAACGAGTGTGCGGGGAGTGGCTGCGTAAACAGCACACCCAGGGAAGCAGCGAAGACCGCTGAGAGCACCGCTCGGAGAGCGTTTGTGCCTGAGCCGCGTGAGCGCATAGCCGAGTAAGATGGAGTTCAGGTATAGCAGAGACAGAGAAGGAACACTAGTCGAGCGAGAAAGGACAGACGGACAGCGTCAAGGCTGGCACACGAGCGACTGCAATGGCGCCGCACACTTCACAAGAGCGGCAATATGGCGTCGAGGAGAGACGGAGAGGAAAGAAAAGGGGGAGACTGCACGGTCGCGGGGAGGCATCGCCGCCTAGATATTTGTCAGGCGGCACTGGTCCGCTCTGCATATGCATGCCTGGCCGCTCCGCCACGGCCTCTTGGTCCAGCTGGGATCTGCGCGACCGATGCGAGTGCCAAGTCTTAGTGCGGACTGCGACGGCCTGGTGCGCATTCCCGGCGCCCCTGATCGTCTGCAGAATGCCGGGCGGAGAATGGGCGGCCTGCGGCGGAACGGGGAAACGGTGAGTGCGTTCATTTGCCCAGGGCATCCCGACGGGCCCGGTGCCGCGGCATCTGCTGGCGTCTCGAGGCCGAAGAGGATTCGAGTCGACTTAGTTTTTGATCCCTTGGGTCTTGGCGAGAGCTGGTTCGCATGCGAACGCGTGTGGGGGTGGCCGCAAAGAGGATGCGAAATCCTGCGCGCGATTCGGAGTCGGACTCGGAGCATAGGCCGGAGATGGCTGTGAGTTACGGAATGGATGGAATGCACCTCTCTCCCCGATAGGCAGGCGCTGTGGTTCGCAGATTGCCTATTTGCGTTTCTGGCATCGAAGCCACACTCCCCGTCCCTGATCCCGGTTCAGTCAACATTCCTCAGCGCATTTCTTCGGCCTTTGGGGTTATACATAGTCGTTGGGCATCACAGACACCGAGCTCGGCCGTCGGGGGGCCCAAGACGGCACTGGCAGTATAGCGGCCGGGCCACCATCAGTGTTTCATCGATTGCGGTAGGCCCAAGAGATGGCGGTCGATTGCACCTTGCGCTTCCTTCGAAACGCTTCAGAGCGGTCCCGCTGGAGGATGACTCGTATAGCAACACGTTACGGACGCGTGTGTGCGAGCGTCTTCAACGCATTAATGGGGTAGTGGTAACCTGGGTCGTTGCCATCGACCCGCCGGGGGTTCGATTCCCCCTTAATGCAGTCATCTTTTTGTCTCCTTACGCTTAATGTACAGCATTGTCGGATGCGAACCTCACAATTCGGAATTTCACAAGCATTACAGTACATACCACAGCAAAGAGATCTTGTGGCCATCGAGACATTTGCCATGAGCTGAACAAATTTAAACCGACGTCAACTACATCACGCTTTCTCCATATCCTAACGTCCGAGATGCACATGCAAGACGTCCCCTAGTATGTAGCTTGAATGTACCAGATGCGTAACGAGCTAGCGATACTGAGTAACTACTAGTGCGTCTTGTTGATCTGTCAGCTGTGCATCGGTGCCGCCTTGTTTGCAAAGCGTATCCCATCGCATCCTGTACCAGACCGATGACAGTACGGACGCACAATATTCGCCATTCGCCATTCACCATTCGCGACACGCCTATAGAATCTTGATAGGCTGCTACGGTGTCTGTTTATGTGAAGAGCCGCATGAAGACGGCTAATACCATTCGCAGTTACTCAGATATACACATGCCGACGCAGGGCCCATACTACCATCGATCCCGGCACGCACCTTTGAGTTCATACGTACCATTAAGTTCACCGCTCTTCATTTAATAGGTCGGGCCGCGAATGCAGCACACTGAGCCTCGGATTCTGAGCGACCTCCGCGAACGTTCGCGCTCGGCCGCGAGACCACCGCCGCCCATGGGGAAGACGGGGAGCCCTGAAGTCAGGGTTTGTGGGCGCATGTGTGTGCAGACAGACCTTCGGCTACCTACAATCTATCATCGTGGCCATGAGTGAAGTGAGCGCGGCAAGCCTTCCGGACCATGCAGGGTCGTCGACTTTGAACTTTAGCTGCCGGATAAGATGGGCGCGGGGTGGGGGGATCAAAGGTTTACAAGTGTGCAAAGACGCGCAGCCACAAGCGTCGCGACTCGAGTCAGTGGACAGGGCTGCGTTTCGTGCGAGCCTGGGTAGGGTTGGTGGAGGAGCGCGCGTGTATCGATGAGATCCTATAGGTAGCGTCTTGAGACCAAGGAGCGCTAAGCTGTTAGCATGACCTTGAACGTGAACCTCAAACGAACTTCTGGCGTTCATGACTTCGCAGCGTGTGCGTTAGAGCCTAGCACGCAATGTACCTCTGGAGAGCAGTCAGCTTAGCTCGGAACTCCATACCTCTTTCGTCGAGCCAGTAGCACATTGGCGCCATCTCAGTACAAGTGAAGGCGCTTCGTATCCCAGGCCTGAGAAGTGAAGAGGCACGAACATCAACATGTGCATCGGCGTGGTGGGAACAAAGATGTCGGGCGTTCAGGCGAGTCCACGAATGAGATCCCTCAGCCAACGACGGCCCGAGCCTGCTTCAACAGGCGTCGTCATCGCTCCGAAGTGGCCGATAGAAAAAACGCTGCCAGACCAGTCATCCGCCTCGTTGCAAGTCGCAACCTCAGTCTCGCATGGCTAGGTCTCGGCTGTCATCAGGCGTGCACTACGGGGTTGCCAGTGACTGACCAGCAAACAAAGACTACCAAGAGGGGGTTTAGCGACATCATACGCGCTGATTGCACGAGCGGAGCCCGAGGCGAGCACATCAGAAGGACGAGGACTAGAACTAGAACTAGGAGGGAAAGCTGGGGATGCNNGCGGACTTGGGATGACGAGAGCACATGTGAGAGGGAGGGCGGATTGAGTGTAGCGGCGAAGATTGCGCAGAGGAGAGAGTTCTCGAGACAAGGGCGGACGGGGGCGGGCATCAGAGAGCGCGCGGAGGAATATGTGGTGATGGCGGACGGAGGAGAAAATACAAGGCGAGCCATAGTCGCGATGGAGACTGGTGGGGAGCTAGCAGAGGATGCGCAGCGGGTGAGGCAGATATTGGAAGGAAGAGAGAACCCAGCGATGGTGGAGGAGAGGCTGAGGCAAGGACGAACTCTACAAACATGGCCAATTTGGGCGAGAAGAGAGGCGCCACGTGGGGGCGGGAGGACAAACGAGTGGCCGAATATGTCCTTCCTCTTATTCCTGCTCTCTTGCGCACATCCATGTGCACGCCCCGCCGCCTTGTACTATGTCCCCTATAAGAGCCAGAGGCCATGTTCTCGACGGAGCCATCACCGACGAGCGAGAACAACGCAGACGCGTCTCCGGATACCAGCGGCATTCTACTACTACTTATCTGAGTCCGACTCAGCTAGTCTCTTGCGCCCACAAACTGCACCGCCCGCCTCTGCATTCCTCGCCCTCGCCTTACCTCCGATCTTGAACAGACAGTGAACCATCCCGCCTCGTTCCTCTCTGCCTCGCGCGCTCCCCGTGTCGATCACAGCGCGCCCACTTACACTTACCCTATTGTCCGCCCGCTTCATCCGACCATACCCATCATAGTCCCTTCCGCCGCCTCTGCTGCAGCCTAATATACACCCTCTTCTCGCATCTCACAACCCCTCTTCTGCCATGTTCCAAGTCGCTTCTCGCCCCACTCACCACCACGGCGCCGTCCCAGAACCGCTCAACCTCGCCATGTCCCACTACCAGACCACCCCCGTCGCCCAGAAGCTCAACATCCCCCGTCGTCTCGCACGCCCCAGCTTCGCAGAGCCCTCCCGCGACGCGATCACTCGGATTGACCCTGGCCTCGCCGGCGTGCCCCTGGAGTACATTAGAAGATCGCTTGCAGGCAATGCTAATCAGTACGTCGCGTCCCGCTTTACGTGAATATGTACGCGTCTCTTGCTCTAGACTAACAAAGACGCGTTCCTCGCTCGTGCTCACAGGATGCTCACTGCTCTGTCCCTTTTGACGATCCCGAGCTCGCTTCCGTGCGCGCACCTTCCACCTACGATCGACGCGCCCGTCCGGCCGAGCTCCCAGACACCCGACTTGTCAGCATTCCCGACGCACGTCCTCGCCATCCTCTCTTCACGGTCCTCATCAACCACCCCGACCATTGCGTCCTTCGCCGACAGAGCCTCCATGCCCGCGTCGACAACCGTCCCACTTTACCCCGCCTCTGCACTCGTGCTCGCCTCGCACTGCGCACTCCTCCCGTCGCTGCCCCAGGGCTTGCCTCCAAATGGCCNGCGCGCCGCGCTCACGCTCCCAATCATCCCGCTCACAGTGCCCAGCCCCGACGACGTTCCCCCTCCTGCACGCATACCTGCACACGATGCGTCCCGACACGCTCCTSGCYTCCCTCCTCCCCGCGCTCGCGAGCGCGCTCCCACAACTCTCCGGGGCGAACACAAGCGCAGGCTCGAACAAGCTCGTATACGTCGCGCAATTCAGCTCGGATCGCCTACTCAGGCTCGCGCACGCTCTGGCGGGCGCGGCACTCCAGCGCGGGGGCTCGCAGGGCGGCGCGATGAGCACGCTCATGTCGCACATCAAGGTCGTCAATGGCCTGTGGCAGAACGTGTGCGCGCTCGGCGTGTTCGACGCGGAGCTGTGGGGCGTGATGGACCTCGCGTGGGAGGTCATCCTCGCTGCAATGACTAAGGTCTCCGAGGGTCGTTGAAGGGCGGGTAGATGGGCCGCGCTGCGCGTGGTCCTCGCTGTCCCTTCTGCACTCGCGCCCAGTCCCGGTACCCGGTAGAGTCACTCAAAAACGCTCCTTTCATGATGATGCCCCCAAAAGTCTTCTCGCTCGCGCTATCTCGGTCCGGTCTTCGCTACTTTTCTGCTCATGTCTTCGTCTCTCGGTTTAGTCGGACAACCATCTTACCTTCGTCCTAATACCTAGTACTCTCCATCGCCGCAGAGTTTCCGCTGCTTTCTGCAGCGGGGCCTCGGCGTGCACATTCCTATCTGCCCCCCGTTCCCCTCGCATTTCGCATATATATATACCCCACTCGTGTATCATTCGCCTGCTGCTAGGGAGGCCTGAAAGCTCCCGCCCTTGTATCCTTACTGAACGGTTATCCCGCAATTGCAAGTGTCATCTTGGTCCCCGATCCCCCGCCTCAAGCTTGAGCCAGCCCTTCGAAACCCTCGGTGGGTGTTTGTCCGGTATGATGGATGATGACGGCGTCGGCCAGGCCCACGACTTGACTCAGGGCTAGGCTTCAGTCAAGCTAACTTATATAACGAGAAAATTGACCGCGAGACTCAACAAATTACGGAGCAACAAGAAGAACATCGGTACGCAGTGCTTCCCCTCCCCACCTCGTTTGAGCTTCGACTAAATCTGTCCTCGACGGTGGCAAGCGGCAGACAACCTCACCATCTCCGAGTTCATGAACTCGCCAACCAAACGGGTTCGGACTGTTCAGCGTTACCCTGCAGACAGACCCCTCCAGAGTAGCGACATCGTCCAACACGGCCCGCACCCACAACACCTTCACGTCCTCAACGAGACACGCCTCCCTATCGTGAAGAACGGGTCCGCCTTGGAGTCCCACTGCACTGGCATTAGCAATGACGACCACACCCGTCAGGCCTCCATAGAGATCCCCGTGCTTTGGTATGACGGGAAGCCCTCCAAGTTTTCCGGTGACAAGCCTTGGATCAAGCGTTCTCGCCAGGGGGGGGGGGTGTGGCCGAATCGTACCTCGTTGGCCTCCTCACGAGAGATGCAGGCTTCCCTGAGGCTAACGGGGACGAATACGATATTACACACGTCACCTCTTGCCGATAGGTCAAACAGTGCGCAGGTCAAGCCTTCAAGCTTCCTGAGGGAGCGGGTACCGTCCTGTCTTTTCGAGCTTCGTCTTGTTGTGTCCTCTTCCTTGATACCGGTCTGTATAACTCACTGTGAATCGACCGCTCATAAAGTCGCTAAGAGTACTCGCTCACGGTGACACTGGCAAATATCCGTTTTTAGGTTTCAGGGCGTCGGTGTGAGTATGTTGGCTGGGGAAGAGTGACAAAAAACCAAAAGGAAAGGGAAAGGCCACATTGCATTAAGGGGGAATCGAACCCCCGGCGGGTCGATGGCAACGACCCAGGTTACCACTACCCCATTAATGCGTGTTAACGTAGAAAATACAAGGAGGTGATGGGGTGGTAGTATTGGGAAACTCGTGCGATCTAACGTGAAGTTTAACACCATGCCATTGAACTTAAGACAATTCAACAAACAAAGGATTACCGTCAAATAGTGGGTCATACTCTCTATAGGGGGGAACTTGGTCTCACTCTCGTACTTATCCAAAGTGCGTTGATCAAGCCGAATTGGCAAAGACGGTATTGACATGCATAGTAATTCAATTAATATGGCCGACTAGCTCAGTTGGTTAGAGCGTGGTGCTAATAACGCCAAGGTCGTCGGTTCGATCCCGGCGTTGGCCATTATTTTACTTCTGCAGCGATGCATATCATACAACTTTTTGTAATTTTTTTCTCGGTGCAGGAAGTTGTATGCATGCTGCACCTCGGATATGCACCTCGGACACCGTTTATGACAAGTTTATGAGTTTGGAGTATATGTGGAATGAGCGCTTAAGAGTACGCAGTCGCGCGACGCGTACTTGCCGCTATCGTCCTTTCAGCCACCACGGTCCACTACACACTCTGAACTGTTCCTCTCAAGTTGCCTATCTGGACCATAATGGACGTCGAGATAATTGAAGAAGAACAGCATCTTGCACAAGTGCAAAGCTTGAGATCAGCCGGCAAGAGACCTATGCGGCTTCCCGTAGACGATGCCCATCCGTTCGAACTCGAGGCGTATATCAGCAGCTACTCAGGTCAGTCTGTGCGGTGCGATTACGCTTCATGTGGCCAAAGTATACGACGTGCAATGACCGATTACATAGGGCGGACCTACGTCGAGCGTTTGCTGCATATCATGTCGGTCTGCCCGACACTCGCGCCACAAGCCCTCCAGCTCGCAATAGCAGAAGCCCTCAAGGGACGGGACACCAGTCTGTATCGGGAGATATTCTCCCGCTATGACCGCGCACACGTAGAACTTGGGGATGAGATCCCGGAGTTATCAGCTCTGGCATCGTTCGATCAGCAGTGGGTGGAGGAGACGAACGCGAAGAACCAGGCGGAAAGGACAAAGCTCGAGGTCGAGCTCAAGACCTACTCGAGCAACATGATCAAGGAGAGCATCAGGGTACGTCTTAGTGTCAGACTGAGTATGCCTACGATGTGGTTCTGAATGTGCGGAAGATGGCACACCGTGACCTAGGAGACTTCTACCGATCTATCGGTGACCTTTCTTCCGCCCTCAAGCACTACACCAAGTCTCGTGAATACTGCACTACTAGCCAGCATGTGCTGGACATGTGCATGTCCGTCGTTGAAGTGAGTTTGGTGTGCATCCGTCTCGTGGACGGTTAGCTTGATAACCCTCGGATGCAGCTCCTCATGGAACAGCGTAACTACTCGCACATTGCCACCTATGTCTTCAAGGCGGAAGCTGCTCTTGAATCAGTGTCTATTGTGAAAGCACACGCAGGACCCGAAGCACCCGCCGGCGCTGCGCAAATACAGAAAGAGAAGCGCAATGCTGAGCGCGAGAAAACGCAGACTAAGCTCGATGTCGCTACCGGCTTATCGCATCTCGGACAGAGCAACTACGAGAAGGCGGCGAACACGTTCCTGAAAGTGGGCCCCGTCAAAGGTCTGGAGGAGTGGTCTCGCAAGGTGCGATATGATACGTCCCTATGCAATTTCTGGCTCGCTGACCTCTCGCAGTTGATTGCCCCGGGAGATGTCGCGATATATGCGACTCTTTGTGCTCTCGCGACCTTCCCTAGACCACTCATCCGCTCACAGATTCTCGAGAACGACGTATTCGGCATGTACATCGAGCAGGAGCCATACATCCGGGAACTCCTCGAGTCCTATATGAGCAACCGTTTCAAGAACGTGCTCGAGATCCTCGAGCGCTACTCTGTAGGTCTTCTCGCTCACTGTGCGTGATCATGTGTGTTTCTAATTGGAAGCTCTGAAGACTCGCCACCATATCGACATCCACCTCCATTTCCACGTTGTGGCTTTGACAAATATGATTCGTAGCAAAGCGCTCGTGATGTACTTCCAACCGTTCTCATCGATCAGGCTTGAGCGTATGGGCCAAGCGTTTGGATGGACTATGGAGGAGCTCGAACAGGAGGTCGTCTCGCTAATCCAGTCCGGGGAAATTAAAGCCCGCGTGGACAGGCAGAACAAGGTCCGCTATCATACTCTTGCATATGCA
The DNA here is from genome assembly GCA_029747595.1 of Trametes cubensis. Taxonomy (NCBI): domain Eukaryota; kingdom Fungi; phylum Basidiomycota; class Agaricomycetes; order Polyporales; family Polyporaceae; genus Trametes; species Trametes cubensis. The sequence goes on from JAPEVG010000072.1 coordinate 78,992, forward strand.
TCGCGTCTACTGAACACTGATATTTTGTATCGCACTTAGATCCTGAAGGCGAAAGAGACAGATCAGCGTGCAGCCCTCTTCGCGAAGGCGATCAAATCTGGGCAAGAGATGCAGGCAACGAACCGCAAGCTTCTGCTTCGCATGCGACTGTATGCTTCAAGATATCTACCATTGCACTGTTTGGCACTAACTGTCTCTTGATAGGCAACAAGCAGACCTGGTGGTGAAGCCGCCAAAGGGCCAAACGGGGTACAACTACTCCACTGGGCACCCGTCTGAATTGCTCAGCGGTGACTATTGATCATGACGTGACATGAGGACTTTGTTGGAGTGGCGGAGTTGTACTATCGTGATCTCATTTCCTCGCAAGTGTAAGTTGTACAGCGGTACGGATTGAATGCAGGAACGACAACAAATATCGGGCACGGCTCAGTCCAACGGCTCTTGACAGTGCATACTCATCAATTCTGCCATACACCGGATGGGAGGAACCCTCCGATGTGTAATTGAAAGGTACCACTATACATTGAACACTGACGCTACTCCCCTAGTCCTGATAGCGAAGCGCAACCGCCACGTCACATCATTCAAGTCCCAGAAGCTCCCTCGCTGTCGTGCTGGGCTTTAGCCTTGGCTGCAGCCTCTAGTTCACCGAACGTGCCACTCTTGATACACATGCCCCTGAAGATACCGCCCTCCTTGTGAATCAAGTTCAACGGTGTGTCGAACTCCGCGACCTCGCCCTTGTCCAAAACGATCAGCCTGTCGTAGTCGATCACCGTGCGCAGACGATGGGCAACTACGCGCGAACGAGGTCAATGGTGCTGCCTATGCGTAAGGCAGGTCGCGTACCGGTCAACAAAAGTGAGTCCCCGAACTCCTCGCGGATAGTCGCCTGAATCTTCGCGTCGGTTGCAAAGTCGATGCTACTTGTTGCTTCGTCCAGGATGATGATCGCACTGCGCCGAAGCAATGCACGTGCCATGGCGATGAGTTGTCGTTGGCCCTGCGAGAAGTTCGTGCCGCCAGGCGAAACCTGAGTGTCGAGAGTGATGACTGTCTTGCCTTCTACCTCCGTGGGCGACGGCGACACGAACGTGGTCGTCGTATCCTGCTCGTTCTCATGGATTGACGCTGCGCGAGACGGCCGTTGCGAGACCAGCTGGCTGTCTGACAGCATATGGACGCGGTGAAGTACGTCCAAGCACTCCGCGTCCGTATGCTCGCCTGTACATGACAACGTAAGCATGCCTGTCTGATTTTGAGTGAGGGAAGAACATACCGAATGGATCCAAGTTGTCGCGCAGCGTTCCCGAGAACAGCGCGGCGTCCTATATCATGATGAATATAGCCACACTGGTGTGCTCCGCAGTACGGCACTCACCTGAGGAATGAAGGTCTGGAAGAAGGCTCAGTACGATGCACAAGCGATTGCTGTACGAGACACTCACGATTCGAGAACGCAAATCGTGTAGGCCAATAGTACTGATGTCGATACCGTCGATGATTATACGTCCACTTACGGGATCAACCTGTGGAGAATGGTGAGCAAGTCTAGATGCCCCCACTCGCATGCTAATCACTCACAAAGCGCAGCAGACTCATCGCGAGGGTAGATTTTCCACTACCCGTTCTGCCAAGTAGCCCAACGCGTTCTTTGGCCTTGAGTGTGAAGGAGATTCCGTGCAGGACTGGCGGCAGATCCGGTGCATATTTGATAACGAGGTTCTCTACCGCGAGCAAGCTATCCTTGTTTGGACTCGTGGAGGAGGGCCAGTATGCCGGCGGCCTGTTCGACTCGATGATCGTCGGGGGTTCCTGGGGTAGGTCGAGGTATTCTACTACGCGTTCGACGGAGCTGTGCGCGGTCTCTTCAGCATCACTAGATGGCTGCATCCAGAGACCACCTACTTGAAGTCAAGCTCCACATCTGTCCAGAAGCGGCACGTCCAGTAGACACTTTCCGTGAAAGTGATGGCCGAGGTGATGCACACGCCCGCCATACCGGCGTCCTTATATCCCGACAGCGCAAACAGGGTTGCTGCCAGTATCCCCGTCGCCCCAAGTGTGTCGAAAGTGACGAGCAGCCAGCGATTCGTCATCCAGGACACGTACCATATCCCCGTGGTCAGATTGACCGCGTCGTAAAGGTTGTCCAGGAAGCGTTGTTCTGCACCGAACGCGCGCACGGTGACAATGCCCTCGAGCAGTTCTGTGAAGTTTGCAAAGACGGGACTTCGAGTGTTGGACTCCATCCGCCGCAGGTCACGATTAGTGTTGAGGAAAGCGGAGGCGACACGGTAGTAGAAGAAGCCGAGGACGATGGCCGGGAATATAAACAGCGGGAAGACGACACTGGGATCATGACGAGCATTCATATTAATATTCATCGATGGCTGCTCAGGATGAGAGGCAAGGGCGACCTACATGATAGTCACCACAGACACTATGGTCAGTATGATGTAGTAGTTGACGGGGTGGAACGTCTCAGAGATCGAAGTATCAATTGTTTCAATGTCCTGTCGAGCCACATGAAGGGGGTTAGCACGGAACAGACTCGTGGACGCGGGCCACTCCCTGACCTTGCTGAATCGGTTCAGAATACGGCCTTGCGGTGTAACATCATACCACCTCATCGTCGCCCGCACCACGGTCTTCAACAGCTTATCGAAGAGCACCCTTGAAGCTCTCAATGCACCGACAAATTGAGTGATGATGTCGGCAGTGTTTACCAGGCCTCCAATCAAAGCAATCGCCGAATAGATGCCAATGTAGAAGTACGGGTGCTCTTGAACGGGCGGCAAGGTGATCCCTGTACCGTGGAGAGGCGAGTTGGAGTACTGGGATCCCGAATGCGAGACGCTACGATTCATGACGTGCTGGTGGGTGACCGCCTTGTAGAGGAAAGCCAATTGTTCGTAACCACTTCTAGACTCGTCAGAGACCGAGTAGGCTTCACCCCATATCTGAATGCGGCGAGGTCGTCAGCATCGTTCTACGACTCCATGACTGTCAGTGAGTCGTACCCTGATCCAAAGCTTTTCTCCGACGCCAAGCACATGGGTGAGCACAATGAGAGCCAGGAAAGTGCCCCAGATCCAGTACGACGATGTTTGGAGATAGGCCTTGTAAATGTGCCATTTCACGCTGCCGGTCTCGCGGTGTTCATCCTCAACGAGCTTTCTCGGCTTCNTTTTTGAGCACGGCCTCCTTTTGGCCAGGCGCTTCAGGGTCGATCTCAACGACTGAATCCTCTTTGGTCTCCGCGAGCTGATGCTTGTGCGCCTCCATCTCCTCAAGCTGAGCGATGTCGTCGAGTACTCCGCGGGCGCGAAGGTCTGGCACCGTACCCTGGGTGTCGATGCGGCCATCGAGCATACGCACGAGATAGTAGGTACCAGGGAGCACCAGCTGCACATGATGGGTAACAAGGATCTGCGATGTGTTCAGCATGCATCACTGCTAGCGCCTCACAACATGGTAACTCACAACCGTGCGATTCGCGAGTAGGGGGCCTTTGAGAAGTTCCTCGAACAAGAAGCGGGCGGTATGGCTATCCTGTGGCAGAAATGAGCCGTCAAAATCACTCTCCAGTCCATAAAGCATACCACGGCGCTCAACGGATCATCGAGAAGAACGTATTTAGTGGGCTGAGAGGGAGGATTAGAGTCACTTATAGAGTATCTCTGCCATTGTAGACATACCGCATATACGGCTCGCGCGAGAGCGACTCTGAGGTGGTTGTGTCAATTATACGCTGATAGCTGATGGGGAGGAGGCACATGCTTACCGCGCCTTTTGACCACCGGACAGATTGACCCCGCTGTAGACAGAACACTTAGCCGGCATATCCTAGCGTTTGTCAAACCCACGCTCACCGTGCTCCAATCTCAGTCGCATCACCATCCTCCAGTATCTCCAGGTCTGGCTCCAGCGCACAGCATCGAACAACAGCACTGTATCGCTCCTCGTCGTACGGGTACCCGAACAAGATGTTGTCCTTGATCGACTGGTGCCGAAGCCACGGCGACTGTGCTGCGTACGAGATCGTGTGAGAGAGGCCATGCTCGTCCACTTTCGACGCGTTCTTGGACATGACGATCCTCCCCTCGATGGTCGTGAGTTCGCCGAGGAGTGCCATGAGGAGTGCCGTCTTGCCGCTCGCCGTCGGTCCAGTGATGACCGTCAGCTTGCCCTCGGGGAACATGACGTTGATATCTTTCAGCTCGAATCGTTGGTCTCCGGAGGAAGCGAGGGCCGAGGCGCTTTCGGAGACTGTGAATTCTCCTTCGGAAGGCCCAGCTTCGGCCCCGCTAGTACCGACCGACGCCTTCTTATTGTCAACCTTCCCCTTCTCCTCAGCTTCATTCCACTTGAACGTCCCATTGACGATACCCAATCCTTCCTCGCTTTCCTCGGAAGGAGGGACATAGCCCTTCTTCAGCGTAGACACCTGCTCGTCGACCTCATCTTCGTCCAAGAAATCCGCGATACGGTCGATGGCTACCTTCGTCTGCAAGCACAATTCAGCCCATCACTGCGTACGGAAGGATGTAGATCGTACCTGTATCACTTGGACAATGAACGTTGGTATCACGTTCAGAGGGAGGCGGATCATCTGGAAGAGTGCCAGAGACTAGTAATCGGTCAGCATTCAGGGATCAATGTCCAGAGCGAACACGAAGGGCCTACCGCGAATGCTGTTCCGATAGTCAATTCATTGCCTTGTGCGATGTACGTATAGAACGAAGTGAGCGAGACCAGGATGGGGGCACAGATCCAGATGAGCGAGAAGCAGGCCGAGTTCACATACGCTATCGCTGCTATTCAACGACCTTGCCTGTATGCACCGCTAGAAAATGCACGTACACTTCGCCATCCACTGCAATTCAGCCTTGCGAGCTTCCGTTACTCGCCCGACCCAGCGGTCCTCCCATGCAAAGAACTTAATAAACTTTATCTGAGGACAAGGCGTGAGCTCGTGGTAGGAAAGCAGGCGCAGTAGTACGTACCGCGCCGATGAGCTCGTGCAGCACTCCCATGCGTTTGTCACGAGCCGTGGAAAGACCTTTACTGATGTTCTGAGTGCGAGTAGCGAGGAGCTTATTCAAGGGCCAAGTCAGAAGAATGACGACGTAGCCGGTGAATGCGGCCCATCCGAGAAGACTTGCCAGGGATGATCGAACACTGATCAGCGACGGCAGCAACTTACACTTGAGCGTCGCTTACCGGTACAAAAAGATGCTGGCCACGATAATCTCAAAAGGAGCTATCGTGATTCAATACAGTCACTCCAGTACATCCATGAAGTATACCCTTACCTCCATACAAGTAGTATATTGCCGCAGCGGACAGCGATACACGGTTCGCGTCGCCTGCCATCAGGTTGACAATCTTGCCAACGCCCGCGTTCTCCTTGGGGTCGCCTTGAGTCGCATTCGACTGCCTCGTTGTCTTTTTGGCCTTCCCATCGGAACTTTTGTCAACAGTACCCGAGAAGTCTTTCCTCTTCAATGCTTTGTCGTAGATGGAAGTCATCAATTCTAAACGAATCCGCGTAGCAGCGCGCCGACCGAACCACAGGTGCTGGGCATCAGCTTGAGACTGCAGGACTCGCGTCAGTAACTCAACGCAACGCCAGCGTACGACAGACCTTGAGAAGAGCGCTAGCAAACGCAAGGAACGCATACACAAATGCCAATGCTTTCTTCTCTGGGCTGCCTTCTGACGCGTCGAGCGTGTCTAGTATGCGTTTCAAGAAGAACGGTCCAGCATAGTTGAAGACAATGCTAGCATAGGTGAAGACGAAGTCCATCACGAAATCAAGCGAGTTCGCCTGCCAGAGTCGTTTCACCAACTTGCCAGTTGACCGCGAGAACTTGATATGCAATGGGCGAGCTTGCATCGTTGGGCTGAGAGACCAGATATCCGTCTCGTTGAGAGTAAATTGGCTCCCTCGTTCGACAATAGGGACGACCCAGCGGAATGACATCCAGCCCCATGCAGTCGTGTAGTCTTCCGGAGACACGACCTTGCCCTAGCGTCCAGGGGCGCATGGTCAGATGTGTCGCAGACAGTCCACTACAAACCTGGCGAACTTACAATGTCCTCCCTGTTGACGCGCCCGCTAGGAATCCTAATCGGCATCGTGATCACTAGCACGAACGCCGCCAGCCCTGCGACTAGACCAGCGCTAATCGCGACAATGACGGAAGGAGGAGGGAATGGTACACCATAGGCATAGTAGTCGTAGACATAGCCGCAGAGAATGAAGATACCGAGAATGATATGTAGGCCAAAGAGAAGGAACAAATCAGTAGGAACAGTCGCTTTGGGGCGCACTATAGGGCACAGTGCAGCATAGAACCAAGTTGTTGCTATAATGAGGTCGCGTCCGCCGTTCCACGGGTCGTCCGGATTTATGACGAGACTGTAGCACCCAACACCGGCCCAGAGCAAGCATTCGACAAGCGATAGGCTAGAGAGAATCAAGTTGCGCCACAAAGGGGCCGAGTCTTTCCTCTCCACCTCCTCATTCGCACCGTCCTGGTTACACAGTAGGGCCTCAGCTTCGACTAACGATAAGTAGTTTTCAAAGGGTTTCTTCAGAACGCGAAGGGCCGCGGGGAAAGGTGGTATGACAGAAACGAGTAGGAGGACGACCAAGGTGAATGGGAGAACAGCAGCCCAGAACCAACGCACGCATGGATCAGAGAGCGATGTTATGCTGGCACCGTTACAGACTAGTACTGCCATGGTAGTCGTGGCAAAGGATGTTCAGCAGATGGAGAGCGACCCCCGGTCATGATGAGGATCGGGCTTGATATCCTAGACCTTGAGTCAGTTCAGTAGGCGGGCCCGATGAGCCTGGGGACAACAATAGTATCCTAGCATCTCGTTCTGTGGATGTGCGTGAGAAGTTGGTCGGTTACGTGCCATCCGTGGGACTTGATTCTCACGGAGCAAGGACTCGCCGGTCTCACCTGGAGCGCCGATTGATGATTTACACAGTGAGTACCTTCGTCATAGAATCGCAAATCTGCTTCTGCTACGAGCACTGTCATATGCAGGTAACCAACCATAGGCTTGAGTCGCTTCACATGTGGTTCTGCATTCGAGGAGGTCTTTCTAGTACAGTCGAGGATCCGAGCAGATCCGAGTGTGGTTCAATAACGTTCAAGGTCAAGCAAGTACCAATGAATGCGAGTGAATGAAGCCAGGAGCCAAGAGAGGCATCCCTGCCAACGAGGCGCGACTACTGACTCGCCATCACTTGAACAAACAAAGCACAATAATATCTCAAGCTGTGGAGGTTTTCTGGCGATCGCGCTCAGCTTTTACCTTGGCAGCGGCTTCCAGCTCCGAGAACGTGCCACTCTTCAAACACATCCCCCTGAAAATACCGCCTTCTTTGTTAATCAAGTTCAACGGCGTATCGAACTCAGCGACCTCGCCCTTGTCAAGGACGATCAGCCTGTCATAGTCGATCACCGTACGCAGACGGTGGGCAACTGAATTCGAAGGGTCAGACACATTTGAGGTAAGCAATGTCACACGTAGATCTCTTGGGCTTACCCGTCAACAATAGCGAATCACCAAACTCCTCACGGATGGTCGCCTGGATCTTCGCGTCGGTTGCAAAGTCGATGCTACTGGTCGCCTCGTCCAAGATAATGATCGCGCTACGTCGAAGCAATGCGCGTGCCATCGCGATGAGTTGCCGTTGGCCCTGAGAAAAGTTCGTGCCGCCGGGAGAGACCTGGGTATCGAGCGTGATGAGGATTTTTCCTTCAGTCTTCGTGGGCGTGGGCGACATAGAAGATATTGTTGCCTCGCGTTCATTCCCGTGAATGGAAGCTGTGCGCGAGGCATCACAAGACGAACGTTGCGAGGCCAGCTGGCTATCCGATATCATCTGAACGCGGTGAAGCACGTCTAGGCACTCTGAGTCTGTATGCTCGCCTGTGCATAATGGTATGAGCGTGGCTGTCTTCCCGTCGCGCGAGCAACTCACCAAACGGATCCAAGTTATCGCGCAGCGTTCCGGAGAACAGTGTTGCGTCCTAAGTAGAAGGTCAGCACGACAGAGAGCAGGTTGAATGTCGTCGCGCTCACTTGAGGAATGAAAGTCTGACAGAAGAAGGCTCAGTACGATGCATGAGATGCTGATAAAGTGAGCACCACTCACAATTCGGGAGCGCAGGTCATGTAAACCAATGGTACTTATGTCGATACCGTCGATGACGATCCGGCCGCTAGCGGGATCGACCTTTCGCACATAGTGAGCGACGAAATATTCTTCCGCAAGCACTGGCACCTACAAAGCGCAGTAGACTCATCGCGAGGGTCGACTTCCCGCTTCCCGTTCTTCCCAGCAAGCCGACGCGCTCTTTCGCCTTCAGAGAGAACGAAATACCGCGCAGAACTGGCGGAAGATCCGGTGCATACTTGACGACCAGGTTCTCTACAGCGAGCAAGCTGTCCTTGTTCGGGCTCGTGGAAGAGGGCCAGTAGGCCGGTGGCCTGTTTGACTCGATGACCGCTGGCGGCTCTTGCGGGAGGTCGAGGTACTCTACAACGCGCTCGACGGCGCTGCGTGGAGCCTGTCAGCGGAGGGAGCCTCGTCATATGAATACCACATACTTGAGGTGAAGCTCCAATGCTGTCCAGTAGCGACACGTCCAATAGACACTGTTCGTGAACGACATGGCCGAAGTAATGCACACGCCTGCAAGACCGGCGTCCTGATAGCCAGACAGCGCGAACAATGTAGTCGCCAAAATGCCCGTAGCGCCCAGTGTGTCGAAGGTTAAAAGTAGCCAACGGTTGGTCATCCAGTTTGAGTACCACATCCTCGTGGTCAGGTCGATCTTATCGTAAAACCCGTCCAAGAAACGCTGCTCCGCGCCGAACGCGCGCACCGTCACTATGCCTTCGAGCATCTCGCTGAAGTTAGCGAAGACAGGACTACGGCTGTTAGACTCCATCCGCCGAATGTCGCGATTTGTATTGAGGAACGCGACCGCTGCACGGTAGTAAAAGAACCCAATCACGATAGCCGGGAAGATGAATCGCGGAAAAACGACACTGTTCCGGGAGTGTTAGTACCGCGAGGCGAGAGACGAGACTGGCAGCTTACATGACGGTGACCACTGACACTAGGAACAGTGCCATGAAATAATTGATGGATTGTAATGTCGGCGAAAGCGTGGCGTCGATGATTTCTATATCCTGTATAACCACCCAGGGATGAGACGGAAATATAGCTGGCAAAGGAGGCATTCACAGACCTTGCTGAACCGGTTGAGCAGACGGCCCTGCGGGGTGACGTCATACCATCGCATCGTCGCCCGTACCACTGTCCTCAACAGCCGCTCGAATAGGATCCTTGAAGCCCTGAGTGCACCAGTATACTGCGTGATGATAGCGATGATGTTCACCAGACCGGAACAGAGCGCAATCGCTGCGTAGATACCGATATAGAGGAATGGATGCTCTCGCACTGGCGGCAAGGTCACTCTTGTGGAACTGAGAGAGGGATGGGGGTATTGCACTGTGGGGCCGTGAGGAAGGTAGGATAAGCCACCGTCCACGACAAGTTGGTCCGAGGCGTACGTCCCGCGAGAATACGCCACTTGTGCGTATCCATAGTTGGATTGGTCGGAGATCGAGTAAGCCTCTCCCCATATCTACGCAGCGCAGAGATATGAGTTTCGGTTTGGGATAATGCGCTGAGATCTTACCCTAATCCACAGTTTCTCCCCTAGGCCGAGGAGCTGGGTGAGAATGATAAGGGTTATGACGGCTACCCATGTCCAGTATGACGAGGCCTTCAGGTAAGTGTTGTACGTATACCACTTGACTCTTCCAGTCTCACGACGCTCATCCTCAACCAGCTTCCTTGGTTTCTTCTTGTCCTTCGGGGTAGCTTCCGCGCCGTTGACGCCATCGATGGCAATACTTTCGTCCTCCTTTTCCGCAATAGCCTGCTCTTCTTTCTGCACTTCCATTTCCTCAAGCTGAGCGATATTGTCAAGCACACCCTTGGCACGGAGCTCCGAGACCGCGCCCTGGAGGTCGATACGCCCATCGAGCATACGCACGAGATAGTGAGCACCGGGGAGCACTAGCTCCACGTGGTGGGTCACAAGAATCTGCGGAGTGTTTAACGACACTTGGATAATACGGGATTGAGTAGGATAGTTGCTTACAACAGTGCGATTGGCTAGCAAAGGACCCTTGAACAGCTTCTCGAACAAAAAGCGAGCGGTATGGCTGTCCTGTAGCACACGTGAGCGTTAAGAGGTTTGCTTCTGACGCCGAAGAACATACCACAGCGCTCAACGGGTCATCTAGGAGAACATATTTTGTGGGCTGAGAGAATGTATTAGTATACAATGCCCCGATGTGGATCATCTATACTCACAGCATATACTGCTCGTGCGAGCGCCACGCTACCGGCAAGTTTATGTGAGTTGCGCTATCGGTAGCTAGAAGTGTGAAAGACACTAACCGAGCCTTCTGACCACCGGATAGATTGACCCCGCTGTAGACAGAACACTCAGCCGGCATATCATAGCGTTTGTCAAACCCACGCTCACCGTGCTCCAATCTCAGTCGCATCACCATCCTCCAGTATCTCCAGGTCAGGCTCCAGCGCACAGCATCGAATAACAGCATTGTATCGCTCCTCGTCGTACGGGTATCCAAACAAGATATTGTCCTTGATCGACTGGTGCCGAAGCCACGGCGACTGTGCTGCGTACGAGATAGTGTGCGAGAGGCCGTACTCGTCCACTTTCGAGGCGTTTTTGGACATGACGATCCTCCCCTCGAGTGTCGTGAGTTCGCCGAGGAGCGCCATGAGGAGTGCTGTCTTGCCGCTCGCCGTCGGTCCAGTGATGACTGTCAATTTGCCCTCGGAGAACATGACGTTGACATCCTTCAGTTCGAATCGACGGCTTCCAGCGGCCGACGCCACCGTAGAGGCACTCTCGGCGAGTGTGGAGCCCGCGTCGGAAGGACCAGCTTCAGCTACACTGGCCGCAGCAGAGTCGGCAGTCTTGCCCTTGCCGTTGTCTTTGCCCGTGACTTTGTCTCCTCCCTTCTCCGTGGCCTCGTTCCATTTGAATGTCCCATTTATGATTCCAAGACCTTCGTCGCTTTCGCCGGAAGGACGCGTGTGGCCCTTCTTGAGCGTAGAGACCTGCTCGCCCACCTCTTCCTCATCCAAAAACGCTGCGACGCGATCAAGAGCGACTTTGGTCTATGTTCCTGCTCAGCGTAGTTCGGTGTAGACGATGATGCTCGGTGTGACTCACTTGAATCAGTTGAACTAAGAACGAGGGGATGACATTGAGGGGGAGACGGATCATCTGGAACAGCGCGATAGACTTGCGCGAGGTTAGCATCAAAGCACGGGCGCCGATGAGCAAACAATGTCAACCTACCGTGAACGCAGTGCCGATGGTCAGCTCGTTGCCTTGGGCGATATACGTGAAGAACGCCGTGACGGAGACAAGGATTGGGGCACACGTCCAGATGAGCGAAAGACAGATGGAGTTCACCCATGCTGTTCTCCGTTCTTCAGATATGACCCTCGAGCACAAAGGCAGGAAACGCGTGTACCTTTGACCATCCACTGCATTTCCAGCTTACGGGCCTCCATCACGCGCTGAATCCAACGCTCTTCCCACGCGAAGAACTTGACAAACTTAATCTGCGAACAGAGTCAGAGTGTTTCGCGACGATGCTGTGGGATGTCGATGTACGCACGGCGTTGATAAGTTCGTTCAGCACCCCCATACGCTTGTCGCGCAGCGCAGAAAGAGTCTTATTGATATTCCCAGCACGACTCGCGAGCAATTTGTTCAAGGGCCAGCTGAGAAAGATGACTATGTAGCCCGTGAATGCAGCCCATCCAAGGAGCCTGTACATAATTAGCAGCGTGTCGACACGAGGAGAATATGTAGCTCACTGGTACAAGAAGACACTTGCGACGACGATTTCTACGGGTGCTGTAAGGGTTCAGTAAGCGCGTCCGGCGCTTGGTAGCCTGAATGTGTTGCTTACCACCATAGATCTGGTACATCGAACAGACGGTCATTGCGATACGGCCCGCGTCGGTCGCCATCAGGTTCACAATCTTGCCGATGCCTGCGTTAGTCTTCAAATCACTCTGCTGCTCTGCTGCCCCTTTGTTCTTCTCTTCCACGCCCTTGTCAACGACACCCGAGAAGTCCTTCCTCTTTAGCGCCTTGTCGTATATGGAGGCCATCAACTCTTGTCGGATACGCGTACCGGCGCGACGGGCGAACCACAGGTGTTGAGCATCTGCTTGTGCCTACATGAGCTGCGTCAATAAGTGCGCCGAACGTCATCCCTTTGCCACATGCCTTGCACAGGGAGCTAGCGTACGCAAGGAATGCGTATACGAACGCCGGCGCTCTCTCCGTAGGGCTGCCATCCGACGTATCGAGGGCGTCAAGGATCCGTTTCAAGAAGAATGGACCAGCATAGTTGAATACGACGCTGACCAAGGTGAGCACACAGTCCATGATCATGTCGAGCGAGTTGGCTTGGTAGATTCGCTTCAGGAGCTTCCCTGTCGATCTCGAGAACTTGATGTGCAGGGGCCGAGCCCGTATCGATGGACTCAGCGACCAGACGTCCGCCTCGTTGAGGGTTGTGCGATTTCCTCGCTCAAGCAGCGGGAGGACCCACCGAAATGAGATCCAGCCCCAAAGAGTTGTATAGTCTTCAGGAGATACCGACTTTCCCTAGCGGCCAAAAGTACAGGCGTCAGCAAATTATACCACAAAACCTACACACGCCGCCAACCTACAATCTCCTCTTTCTTGACGTACTTGCTAGGAATCTCCAACGGCATGTTCATCACCACCACGAACACCGCAATCGCTGCGACCAGGTTGAAGATGCACGCGACCATGACGGGAGAAGGAAGTGGTACAGCGAAGACGTAGTGGTCATAGATGTGGCCAAAGAACACTAAAGATCCGAGGATCATGTGTAGACTCAAAAGAACGAATAAGTCGGATGGGGCGGTAGCTGTGGGGCGGGTAATGGGACGCAGAGCGGCATAGAACCAAGTGATCGCGATCAGGAAGTCATGTACTCCAGCCCAGAGATCGTCCGGGTTCACGATGAGAGAATAGCATCCGATGCTGACCCAAAGCACAGATTCGACTAGAGCCACGGTGGAGAGAACCAGAGTGCGCCAGAGGGGAACCACATTCTCCCCGCTATTCTCCTGTACTAGTGCGTCGTCCTCGCCATAAAGCAGCGCCTCAGCCTCGGGGAGCGACAGGAAGGTTTGGAGAGGCTTCTCCAAAATACACAGGAGGGTTGGGATGGGTGGAACACGCGAGACTAGTAGAAGGCAGATGAATGCAAATGGGAGAATGGCCGCCCAAAAGCTGCGTATACACGCGTCAGAAAGAGATGTTAGATCCGTGCCGCTACAGACCGTCATAGAGGCAGCGAGCGACGTGATGAGCGATGTCGTATGCGCCTGGAGAGTAGAAAGTTGTCAATATATATATAGACGGGATGTGTACGACTGCGTGCGCAGGACAGAACGGTGAGATGATAAGATCCATCATCCGTACAACGGTATCTGGTCCGGTGGGAAAGTCTGCGTGAGATGGAGTGGTGTTTCGCCGTGAGACATGGGCGATACTCACCGCATCCAATCACATATTGTTGATGACCCCCGACTCTGCAGAGGAGAGCTTCTGTAGTACCATCGCCCATTGTCATATCATGTCGATACGGACTGCTACGGGGACGACTGAGCCATGGCCCACAGTGGGTACGAATCTCCCTACCAAACTTCCCACGGCCGGGCGCTTGGTGCGTCGAGTCGTCCTTCTCGGAGGCTTCTCCTCACATGCGCGTGGGACGGTAAGACGTACAGTACCTGGACGTACCTACTAACCTAGTCGCGTTCGTTCACCTCAATTCTGCTTGCAATCTAATCTGGACCCTGGTGCGATTTTGCTTGTGCTCTCGGGGAAATCCTTCTGACTTTTCACTTGGGCGCCACGGTTACAGACAGACCGGCGTTGCGGAGTATGAGGGCATTTGGCACAGTGGTAGCGCGCACGCTTCGCATGCGTGAGGTCCAGGGTTCAATCCCCTGAATGTCCAGGCTTACATTTTTACCTAGCATACGATCGCAATGAATGCATCTCCAGCTAGATGACTTGAATCTATGGGTCAATCATGCTAATCCTGTCGTGCGTTCAAGTGGTTGGTGAGGAAGATGAGTGCATGCAGCACGAAGGTCTACACGTCCTATGCGTCTGCTCCTAGTGGCTTCCTGCAATTTATCGACAAACCCGAGGGAATTCGGGTGGTCGGAATGAGGTTCAATGAGTTACACATTATATAGACACACCACGCGTTGTAAGTACTTTGCGCACGGCACACGACACTGAATAGAGAAGTGCCGCTGTATCCCATCCCACATGCATGAAACGACGCGTGTGTTGTTGGCGCTACCTGCCACTCTGGCCGGCGAGTTGAGGTTCTGAGTACTGCGTGATCGCATCAGCTTTGCTACGAAAGTCAATATGCACAGATCATATGCTACGGGATAGGCACTTACCGACGCACCCACCAGCGGACTATGTGATTCAGAGCGTTGATGAGGGTCCCCACCAGAAAACTTCTATTTCTCCGTTGCACTTATGAGGATGTACGGTCGCTAGTAAGAAGATGAGGAGGCCGATCTCGGCTGCTCGACGACCCGCTTTCTTGCTGCATCGCGTCTAATGTTTCGTGCTCAGGCTGAGACGTAGCGTGAGCCGGACGCGCAAAGCTTTGATGCCGCTGCTTGTCGGCCAACTTCGCCCACTCCAGTTCCAGACGTCGTCCATCAGTGACGATGTCCCGCAGTGCCCGTCGAAGTGTGGGGATGAACTCGGTGTAGGGCATCCCATACACTTCAATCTTCGGTCGGACGATGTACGTCCAGTCTGCAGAACAACATTTAGATCAGCCGCCCATGCCTTCTGCCAACGAACAGCACAACACAGATGGCGAACAGCGTCCAGCGCGAATGAGAGCACTCACCAGACAATATCCAGTCCTTCGCCTTACCCGCCTGCTCCTCTCGGAACACAAGCTTCGCGTCGTCCCCTTGCCCCTCCACGTCCGCGCCGCGCACGACAATGTGCGAGATCGTCGTCTTGAACTTCCGCAAGATGACCTGACGAGTGACGCGCCCACCGACGCTCTTCGCCTCGCAGTCCAACAGCGACATGTTAGCGCTGCGTCCTTTCAACGGGCCTTCGTTGAGCGTATGCGGCGGGTCCGGATGGACGGTGGTCGGCGGGGCAAGGACTGCCTTGGGCACTGCCCTTATCGCAAATCCAGGGTACGTTCGCCATGGAAAGGTTTTCCCCCATGATGGACGGTTATAGTGTAGAGAAGGATGCGTGGGGTCAAGGACGAGGGAAGGCGGAGGAGGTCTGTTGCCGTAGATGATACGGGTGATGCTGCCTGGTGTCGTGCGTCTGAACTACAATGCAAAGGGATGCGTAAATCTTGCGTACAAACAGGGACATGTCCACACGTACGTTGATTGACTTCAATGGGCCTGTAATCTTTGGGAGGCGTCTCAGTTCAAGACAGGTATCTCTTCGCATGACGAACGTCTGCACTCAACGTGCACCGTTCAAGTTACTTGTTACGCTCGCCCACAGACTTGAAAGATCGTATCGTCGATGCCAATATTGTCCCGCAAGGGGTACATAATCAGTTGAGCGTGCCAGGTAACATGAGCAGCAGTTGAGTTGGGCAAGTATGGGCAGCCTGGGTGCGGTGCGGCAGCTGGCTCAGTGGCTCAGCGCTGAGTCGAGAATGGTGAAACGGACGCCCATGTGCGGGACAGGCACAAAAATGCATTAAGGGGGAATCGAACCCCCGGCGGGTCGATGGCAACGACCCAGGTTACCACTACCCCATTAATGCGATGCTGTTGAATGCAGATAGAGGAATGTCTATTATACGTTAGGATGGTTATTTCCCTTCGACCTCTTCGCGGCGAGTCTGCCCCAGTCTCTATCAAGAGGCTTTCTCTTTCACCTTCACTCAGGCTGGCAGTGACTAGGGCATACGCTAAGCCGGGAGTCTAGGAGTCATTTTTACGGTGGGTACTTCCAGAGTTAGGACGCAAACATGCAACGCACGTTAAACTTGTTCAGCGTTCGCTCCCAGAACTGAGAGAGCACTACGCCCGACCCCCGCTATTTCCCGCTATCCCTGTGTGCATATACATGCGTATCAACACGCTCTTTTCAAATTCTCCTAGAAGCTGCTGGGATGCATTCAATGCGCCTCCTCAATGCTGATGTTACTGGCTGAGAGCAACGAAAACCCGGCCCGCGACCCTCGTGACCGCACATCCTGACCATCGGCTGCCTCCTCTGAGTCCTCATGGTCCTCCATGACGGCAGTGACCAGCACATATGACACGGGCGCATTTTCTCCGTTATGCCCGGGATCGTATGTATAAGAGGTCAGCTGCGATAGTGTTGGTCGCTCGACAGGTCGACAAAGAATACCTTTTGCTTACACTATGGGATTAGTACTGCTATTGCCATTGATCTCGGCTGTCCTTGCTGTCCACGCATCGACTAGAACATGCAATCTCAAGCCGTTAGGACACGGCAAGAGTGACGTCTCCCAGGTCAGCATACGTCCACTCTGTTTGATGTCTGAGGGGCTGAACGGACATGAGTTCATGTATGCAGATTGAAGCGGCAATGGCTGCATGTGGGCACGGCGGAACCACCGTCTTCGAAGCCGGAGATTACAACATCACTAGGTCCCTCCTAGGCCTTGCTTGCATGCCAGAAAGACACGCTCACTTACCCGTTCTGGGCATAACGCAGGAAGATGCATTGGGACCTGGTCGACTCCCGAGTCGAACTACACGGGCGCCTCAACGTAACCTTCCTCCTTCCTCTTTCTTGAGCTCAGTCAGTGTCACGCACCCGCATCGCTAACGGCACGCCCGGCACTGCTCGCAGTTCATATTCGACCTCCCGTACTGGATGGACCCCGCGAACACGTACCGCGCGATCTTCATCCAGTCCCAGGCGTCCTGGTTCGTCGTCTCCGGGCGCGACTTCACGCTCGACGCGCACGGCACGGGCGGGATCGTCGGGCACGGCCAGCGCTGGTGGTCGTGGTACGGCAACGCAACGCGCCTCGACGGGGACGGGCGGCCCGTCGCGCTCTCGCTCGTGAACGTCACGCGCGGGACGGTGCGCGCGTTCACGGTCGACGGCCCGCCGTTTTGGTGCAACGCGGTTGTGGATGCGCAAGACGTGCTGTACGATGGCATGCGGTGCATCGCGGAGAATACGGACGAGACGTATTTTGGCCAAAAGTGAGTACCCGGTGCTGCGCAGGGAGCGAAGGACTGTGAGGATGCTGTCCCGAGTGAAGAAGGGAGGACGGTGTGAGGATGAGAAGAGTGCCTGCATTCGCCTGCAACAGGTTGACTCGTCTTTCCCCGCNGGGGCGAGAGACGTTCCCATCTACCATATACGTACCTCACAACGACACTCTGACGCTGACTCGTCTTCGCGCCACGTCCTCCCCCAGCATCGTGTGGAACACAGACGGTACGTCCCGAACGCCCTCGGGCGGGCCCTCGACGTCCGCAGAGGACACGACTCCGGAAGCGGCCAGGACACTCACCCGCGCACCCACGAGCAGGCATCGACACCTTCCGGGCCACCAACATCACCCTCCGCAACTTTGACGTGCGTGTCCCCCGTTCCCGCACCGTCCCCCCCGCGCGCTCCCACACGCGGGGCCGCGCACTCGGTACTGAGCACGGATANGCTGATGCTGGCCCGCTGCAGATCACCTCTGGGGACGACTGCCTGGCGATCAAGGGGGTGAGAGCGCTCGAGCGTCGGTAGGCTATGTCGTGGATTCCGAGAAGCTGACGGTGGGGGCGCTCTGGGATAGAACTCGACGAACATTTTCGCGAAGAATGTCACGTGCCGCGGAGGCACTGGGATCGCGTTTGGTTCCTTGGGCCAGTACGAGGATCTGGTAAGTGGCTATGGGGCATGTCAGGCTGACAGCGGCAGGGAGAGAAGCCCACGTTGATGAACGTACGAGCGACGGATTGACACACTGGTGGACTGTTGCAGCCGGATTATGTGGCCGACGTCGTGCTCGAGGACTTCACCGTACGCTGCGGATGGCATTTCCGAGTTTGATTGATGCGTGTGCAACAACAGGTGCTGTGCGTTCGGACAGATGATACGCCCTGACCCGCAAGTGCAGCCGCTGATGGAACACGGGGTAAGTACCTTCCGACTCGAGTCTGAGTCTCTGAGAGGGATACAGCCTCGAGTGGCTCGCGCCGGCGAGAGGGCGGTGATTGACTTGCGTGCGTTTGGCAGGTGTACTTCAAGTCGTGGACAGGGACCAGAATAGGTTTCCCGCCCACTGGGGGCGGAGCCGGCATAGGTACGTCACTTACACCTGTCGTCGCCCTGGTCCTGCCCTGAACGTGAACGTTGACGTCTCTCATATACTCGACAGGTCGCGTCTCCGGCGTTGTCGCGCGCAATGTCAAGCTAGACCAGGTGTCGACCCCCGTCCAGCTGTACCAAACGAACCTCGGACATGCGTAAGACGTGCCGATGCGCCTTCCACGCATATGACGAATTTCAGCCTGCTGACCATTTGCTCCTTGTATCCAGAGGCGACGCACCGTCAAGGCTGCAGTTCGCTGGCCTGACATTCGAGAACTGGACGGGCACCGCACAGGGCGCCACGCGTGAGTGGCGGCAGCCATTGATTGTTTGAGGATTGGGATCAATGCAGCGCTGACCGGGACCCGGGACTGCAGTCGTTGATTTCCAGTGCAGCTCTGCGGCACCATGCGAGAACGTCGCATTCGAGGCGTTTGATGTCGCGCCGCCCGACGGCATGTCAGCGACGTACAACTGCGTCAACGTAGCAAGCGCGTCGGGGCTTCCGAGGGGTGGTGAGTGGTGACCGCTGTGGATGCAAGCCTGTTAATGACATCTGTCGCTCTTGAACAGCCTGCGGAGCGTGACGCAGTGTACGAGACGTAGAGTACTTGTCGGCGAGGTCGTTAGCGGCTGAACGCTGATTGAGAAGGTGTTCGTCGCTGACTAAAATGATCAGAGAAGGATGACTATGTGGTGCAGCCGTCAGAAGTTGGCGCAGCTGGCGTAGTCAATGACTTGCATGACATATGTGCCCTTGTGTCAAGTCAGCCATAAAGTCAACAAGATAGGAACTGGCACATACTACGTACAGAGCGTACAAAGCGACGTGTACGTTTGTGACCGGCTAAGGAATTGCATTGTAAGCCTCTACGTCATGAACGCCACTCTAAGATGCAGGACATGGTGGTGAGAAGCTGCCTAGGATTCTTCACAGTATCTTTCATCTGCAGTATGATACCAAGAGCCCCGGGGTGATACTGTGATGGCGAGGATGGTATAAATGCCTCGCCAATGTTGCTTTTACGTTTACGTATACAACAATCTAGGTTGGACTCGAAAGTCTAGACTCCATGGCCAAGACGCATCTGTTGTCGGTCGTGGCCCTGAGATCTTCCTCCCGACAGCGATCTTTGCTCGAATGTGGGCAAAGGCCATAAAGCTGCTTCTATTCCTAGTGAAGTTTGAATCGAGGGGCACACACAACTTCCTTTCGCGAGTCACGATTCCTTCTGAATTGTATATGGGCGGATACAACTTTGCGTGAACATCAAGAATCGAGATCACACGAATAGCACGA
Organism: Trametes cubensis; assembly: GCA_029747595.1. Taxonomy (NCBI): domain Eukaryota; kingdom Fungi; phylum Basidiomycota; class Agaricomycetes; order Polyporales; family Polyporaceae; genus Trametes; species Trametes cubensis. The sequence continues at coordinate 98,819 of JAPEVG010000072.1, forward strand.
GGAAAACGCACAAGCATGAGTATCGGGCCCGTCGCGCAGGCACGGCCTGGCGGGAAAGTACTGGTAATAGTGGTATCGGATCCGAACAACTCACGCCTCTCAAGAATTCGTCATACTGTGCGGGATCATTGACCACAGCGACTGTTTTGCAGACCGTAGCCCGAGAAAGGGAGTGTACTGCCCACACATGACTGACTGAAGTGATCAGAGATGTGTGATGTACAGTACAGCCGTCAAACGTTGGCGCAGCAGGCGTTGAAGAAGAGAAACGGAGCGACACCCGTCATTCGGCACACGTCTGATGCCGAAAACATTAGATGATCGCCGCAGGCTGCAGACGTCTGTGTGCGAGCGTCGACAGGTGGAGACAGGCGTGTGCTGGTGCAGACGTGTGTTATGAATGGCTGTTAGTTGTGCGGGATGCCACGAGAGGGCCAAAGATGGAGCAGCCTGCGAGAACGGCTGGCGGGAGGGGAGGATAAGATGAGAGCGCGCAGGCAAGGACGGATCCGGCGCAGCGCATTGGAGGATCTGGAGGGGTCTATTTGTTGGGCTTACTTATATTAGCGTGGGCGGATAAGAAAGTGCCATAGCAACTGTAGCCCAAGCCCGGCCGTCGCGCCGTCGCCTGTCCCAATCCGTGCCCTCCATCCGTTCCCTTGGCTTTCGCCCACGCTCCCTCCCTCAATCACATAACGCCTCTTCCGCTACCACCACCTCCCCCTCCTCCGCCCACTCCCTCCCCTTCCCTTCGTTTTCATTCTCCCCCTTCCTCTTCTGTCTCTTGCTGCAGGCCGGCCCTCATTCTGCGCAGGACGTCGTCTTTCGCACCTCTCTCGACAGCCTCTCGGTCTCCTTTCTCGCCGTCTTCCCGAGCTGACCGCACCGACTGCCCACCGCATTAGATGATGCCCTTTAACAAAAGGCGCCAGTCCAGCATGGATTTCTCGGACGGCAAGATACCCTCTCTTGAGCAGCACCCCGACATCGTCATCAATGGCAACCAGCCCAGCCATCTCCAGCGCAACAAGACCGAGCGGCGCAGGCTTCAGGGCCTTCAGCGCACAAACACCACCACCTCGGCCCCCGTCGCGCCCTATGTGCCAAAGACGTTGATGGACAAGTACAAGCACTGGATGATCAATGAGGGTGGACGTCGCATGTTCTTCTTCGTCTTCATCTTCCTCCACCTGCTCGTCATCGCCTTTGGCTTCATGAACTACGACCTTAAGGACAACTCCGTTACCGCTCGCGCGACCTTCGGTATCACCTTCCGTGCGTAGTAGCTCAATAATCTCCTTGAAAAGCAAATGCTGATGATTCCCTTACAGCCATCGCCCGTACCGCCGCTCTTGTCCTGCATGTCGATGTGGCCTTTATTCTCCTGCCCGTCTGCCGCAACTTCATCTCCATCCTTCGTCGCACTCCGCTCAATTCGTTCATTCCTTTCGACAAGAACATCACCTTCCACAAGGCCGTCGCCTGGTCCATTGTCGTCTTCACCGCTGTGCACATCATCGCGCACATGGTCAACTTCGCCGAACTTGCCATGGCGGATACCAGCGCCCATACGACGGGTCAGCGCATCGTTGCCTTCCTCGCGGCCAACTTCGCTACCGGCCCCGGCGCGACTGGCTGGATCATGACGGCTGCGCTCGGTGTGATGGTCTGGTACGCAATGGAGAAGCGCCGTCGCGCCCACTTCGAGTGGTTCTGGTACACGCACCACCTCTTCATCGTCTTCTTCATCAACTGGCAGCTCCACGGCATGTTCTGTATGATCAAGCCCGACCGTCCGCCGTACTGTTCGTTCAACACTATCGGTGTCTTCTGGGTGAGTCGCTAGCGCGCCGATATTCGTGCGAGCATTGTAACTAAAATGGGCATGTACAGCGCTACTGGCTCGTTGGCGGTGTGATCTGGATCTACGAGCGTATTCTCCGTGAAGTTCGCTCCCGCCACCGCACCTACATTTCCAAGGTCATTCAGCACCCGTCGAACGTCATGGAGCTCCAGATCAAGAAGGAGAGGACGACTACCCGTGCTGGCCAGTACATCTTCATCTGCTGCCCTGAGATCTCGTACTTCCAGTGGCACCCCTTCACCCTGACCAGGTAGGCGAAGCACTGTTGTGTCCGCATATAGTAATTGCTGACCCGGTTATAGCGCCCCCGAGGAGGACTACATCTCGGTGCACATCCGTGTCGTCGGCGACTTCACGTCTGCCCTGGCCAAGGCCGTCGGATGCGACTTTGAGAAGAAGAAGGGTGAGAAGGATGAGCTCGGCGGCAAGGTCGTCGGTACCGCCGCGAACCCACCGATCAACCGTGTTCTGCCTCGGATCATGGTCGACGGGCCGTTCGGGTCCGCGTCGGAGGACTTCCTCAACTACGAGACGGTGCTTCTCGTCGGCGCGGGTATCGGCGTGACGCCGTTCGCGTCGATCCTCAAGTCGATCTGGTACCGGATGAACAACTTCAACTCGTCGAAGCCGACGCGGCTCTCGAAGGTGTACTTCACGTGGGTGATCCGCGACTTTGGCTCGGCGGAGTGGTTCCACTCGCTGCTGCACGCGATCGAGGAGCAGGACACGCAGAACCGGATCGAGATCAACATCTACCTCACCGCGAAGATCAAGGAGGACGACATGAACAACATCATCGTCCAGGACGTCGGCGCCGAGAAGGACGCGATCACGTCGCTCCGCGCCCCGACCCACTTTGGCCGACCGAACTGGGACCGCGTGTTCAGCTCCATCGCGGAGAAGCACCAGGAGACGGACGTCGGTGTGGTAAGTTGCACCTGTTGTGTCCGGGTGGAAAATGGACGTAAGACTGACAATTATGTGCCTACAGTTCTTCTGTGGTCCTGCCGTGCTCTCCAGGCAGCTGCACACCATGTGCAACAAGTGGTCCTCGCCCAAGGGCACCAAGTTCTTCTTCGGAAAGGGTACGCCCACCCCTCCTCCCACTCATCCTTCGCCTCATCGCTCACACACCTCATTTCCCTCCCCGCAGAGAACTTCTAAGCGCCTTTGTTTCGCCTCTTATGTTCGTGTCTTCGCGCGCGTGCATCACGCACCTCGTCGCGTCCGCCGGGCATGCGGCCGGTCAAGGTGTCTTGTATGTGCACGCACGCGTCGTGTTTATTCTGGCTGGGAGAGTATATCGTATCACATTGGATATATTTGGACGTTGGATCTTGGGAGTCGCTTGCCTACACACATATATATGTACGATTGTCGTTTGCTCTCGCTCGTGGCTGCGTCGACGTCGAGATTTGCTGCTGCTGCTGCTGCTTTATGTGTAATCGGTGCCGGCAGGGCTTGTGCTGCTCATTGCTCACTTGAGGTGAGGTTGTAGCGTGAAACTTTGTCTTGATGTTTCGGTTGCAAATGAGCTGCGTGTTAGTTGTTTAGAGGTACAGTGTAGGTACTCAGGACGATCATCGATGTCCTCGCGAGCAACTGTAGACTTGCCCAACCCAGATTCTGGATGGCGAATCGCTACGATGGACGTCGATTTGAGGGTACGACCACCTCATGCGCGACATGTGTCAGGAAGCTCACTGCTCCCTCATCTGCATAATGCCGTACGCGGAGCACCCTTCCGTCGTCCTTCCATGACAAACTTCCCACTGTGCAGCAAGTACAATAGCTGGCTTGTTTGTTACCGTTGCAACCTGTCGTCGCAATTAGGCTAGTAGCGCCACCAACGACGAGAAGCAGCTGCGCCCAGGACCTCGACCGGCTCCATCTTTTGGACGGCATGCTGCATGGCCTGGCCATGGGCCCCATCGCGACTCGCGGTTTACGGTGGGCACTTACCGGTAGATTGCACCGTGACAGTGCACAATACGCACGATGGGCACGGGCCGGTGCTATCCTCGATGCACGAGCTTGAACTTCGAAGCATGATATATGAGCTCGAGAGCGCTCCGCCTCTCCCACCCGCACTCGCACTCGTCCGAGGGTAACCATGGTTTGCGACTAATGCAGAACGTGTGAGCGTGCATATAGGGTATGGTGTGGTGTGGTGTGATATCGATATGATACGTACGTACGTACGTCTATTAGTATAGAGAACCACTCGGTCTTCCCAGTGCTAGCGGACCGCCGACACCGCGGGTGTACTGTATGCATGCACCGTCCCGTCCCAATGCACTGGCACTGGCACTGTCCATGGCTCACAAAGTGTCCTCGGACGACGTCGACGTCGCGTCGCGTCGGACTAAATGCTTGAGAGCACCGTCCGACCTAGAGCGCGGAGCCGACGGTCGAGGCTCCGGACCCGAGGCCAGGCTTGTACATGCCAGTGCGCGCACGTCTCGGGGCAGCCGGGGATCCCTGCARTTCCATGCGTCGGGTACTGGCACAATACAATGCGACACGCACACCGTACACTCTGCAGAAGGAGAAGGAGGAGAAGGAGTTGTTATCACCTCGAACGGCGGACGCGCCGCAGCTTGGAATGTGAGTTGAATGTGGACGGTGGGATTCAAGTTGCACGACGTCGTCGGGTCGGATTCACAAGGCTTCGGCTTCAGCTTCGAGCCCCCAGTGCGACGAGTATGGGCCTGCTTCGCTGCATTGCGTAACTCGCGAACGGTCGCGTGCGTGGTATATGCGCTAGCATGTGCCTGCCGCTTACTGCTAGCCGTCGACGTGCTTCGCTGCACGCAGGTCCTGGGATGCAGAATGCAGAACGCGGCTACAGGACGTAGCAAGCTGCAGGCCGCGTACTCCCTGCTATGGGCATCCAGGACCGCCCGCCTGAAGCGTAGGTACGCGTAGGACGTCACGATGCCGGGAAGCGTACTAGGCTGAACGGGGTGGCTTCTGAGACGAGGGCTGTGTGAAGCGCAAGACGCGCAGCTCATGTGGTCAGTGCTTCCTGTCCCTAGCAAGAAGCGTGGTACGTACCGCGCGCGCATATCGGGTCCGAGGAAGGCTGGGAGGAGGGGCCAAGGGCGCTGGAATACTGAAGCTGAAACGCGTCGACGTTTGGAGCGCTTGAAGAAGCTCGCTATGATGATTGTCGTCGCTCGTGCAGCTGGCATGGCGAGCCTTGAGGCCAGGTATGGCATAGTATACTCGACGTAGCAAGGTCCGAGCGGGCGTTGAGTATGGGCAGCATGATGAGGTCATTCCTCTGCTGAACAGCATCCAGAAGCACTAGAACACTAGCCTGCAGTGTCCAAAGGAGCATTTGAAGCTGAGAATGGGGGCTTGGTCTTCCGTCTCCCAGCGTCCATAGAGCAAATGCGTCACCATTTACGACATCGCACTGGATTGCATGGAACTCGAATTTGAAGCTAGCCCGAGCTTGTTTGGCTGTTCCTTGTTGACCTCATCGCAGACCAGTGCTAGACCAACATTAGCAGTCGTCGCCCGTGACACTTGCCGTGGCCACACCCAGCTTCTTTCCCGGGTACGGTCTGTCTCCGCCCACACGACGAATCCGTCGGCGGCGTACGCACCGGCCATCCAACTACGCACGTTGAATCTTGACAGCGCCCCAGTCGAACCGGTCGCGGGAGGCCCTCCTGGACTCAGCCCAGGCCGCGCGCAGGAGCCGGAACTCCACCCTTTGGCCGCGCCGCGCTGTGTACCGTTGTCGTCGCCGTCGACGGCGATCGCGAACCCTGGGCCTACGAAGTCGGACGTGTCGAGGATAGTTGATGGTTGGGCGCGGCGTGGCATATGGGCGAGATGCCATTAGGACTTACATGGCGTGTCCCTTTCCCTCGTCCTGCGCCCACGACGGACGTCGACTGCGACCAGACCCGCGGCCCGCGTCCTCGGACTCCGAGCTCGTGCACGGCGCACCCGTCTCGAAGGATGCGTAACGTCTAGCGTTCACGTTCAGTTCGGTCCGGGGCAAACCTAGCTGTTAATGAGCTTCCACTTCCACGCACCGGACGGCGGATGGGCCTTCCCCGCTCGACTCTTGATGAGTGGAGGGCCTAGGCGTGAGGGCGTGGAGGCGTGAGGCTGCACTTACACTTATGGGAGTAGCACTCGAAATGGGCTGCGGGCACTTCCAGGAATTTGAACATGTCCGAATCGGCTCGCTGCCATCGCAACCGCCCGCGAAGCTAGCACGACTGCGGCGTCGTGACCGTGTTGACTTGCTGACGCATCCTCCGCACCCTGGTTGTGCTTGTCCAGAACCTGCTGCGTACCCATGCAATCAGTGAGTGTTGATGATGTACCTAGCTAGTATGTGGCGCAGCGACTCCCAAAGTTGGACCGCTGGTAGTACGGCACTCGAAGCCCAGAATTCGAAGGCGACGAAAGCTCGGCGCCGGGCCCCAAGACATGCCAAGGTGCGTGTATGCATATGTTTATACGTGCATGCGCATACATGCTCTGGGCCAGCTCAGACGACCGGCGGTCATTATAGGAGGAAGTGCGCATGGGAAATCGAGCGCCCTTCGCGAGGCGTGTTAGTTTCTGCAACCGTGCACCGTGCGCATCTCCCGGAAGGCCAATGGACGCCTGACATGTGAACCGCCGAGGTAGAACACACGCTCCAGGGACGGCCGTCGTCCCGAAAATATCACCCCAACGGAGGTCAGGACCGCATTGGGTTCGGGGGTCGCAGGTGCGAGCATGGTGCTTACCTCCTCGGCGACCGAGAGGTGGTATGACATTGCTGTTGCGAGCATCGGATGGCGAGCGGTCTCTCCTCTACCCAATGCCTGACATGATATCGATGCTCAGCGACGGCGATTCGGAATTCTAGAGGGCGTCCGAACAGCGATGGACATACCGCAGTATGATGCGAGCGGCCACTCGAGGCGGTGTGGGCCAAAGTTTAATGGGCGGGCGCGGATGCAAATGCGGTAAAGAGCTCTGCCAGCTATGTCTTTGAAATCTGACCGAGCACCAACGGCCACCAGTCACCGATCGATCCTCGGGCTCGCTCATACAAGCCTGTTTGAACCCTGCGGCTTTCTACGTAAAAACGTCCACTACGCCCCGCCTGTCTCCGTCTGTCCAGGTGCAACGTTTACGTCCGGCGTCGGAAGATTGCCGCCCCTTGGGCCCCAGCGCGCCGCCTTGCGATGCAGGATGCAGTAGCAGCTGCTCTCGATGTTGCTACATGAACTCAGTCCATACTTACTGACACGACGGAGCGCGCGGGGGGCGGCATCCTATTGCTTCCCTGCTGCCGGCCTTGCCTGGCTCCTGGCTCAAGCTGCCACAGGCGAGACGCGCCCGAGGCTCCGAACCGTCGAACGCTACGCCGTCGACGGCGTTTCGGAGGAAGCCCTCCCCTGTGTGGCAACTGGGTGGTCGCTGGAGGCAAACGAAGTCGCGAAGCCTGCAGATGCCAAAGCTCTCCGCTGGGAAGGCCCGAGGCCATGTGGGGCGGCCGACGCGCGGCATGTGAGACTCGGGTGGAGGCACGAATTCGAAGGTGTGGGTGAAAGAGAAGACGCGCCGGGCACCCCTGAAAACGCGAACGTTGAGCGTTGAACGCCGGTTCGAGCTCCGCGCTGCACGAGCCTTGCGCCGAGGAGCTTCAGTGAGAGGTCGAACGCAGCCCGGGCCTGGACGTGTCGAACATGGCTTAATTGCGCTTACAGGCCCGCGAGCTGAGCTCCACTCATCGATGCTGCTACCGACCCGCATCGCCGGTGGGCAGGGATAGGCTCGCTGGCTGGTGTCCGCGGGCGCGACGGGCGACAGGTTGGCTGAGGATCGTCACGGTGGCAGGTGGACGGATGGTCGGGCGCACGAGTGCTCGGTAAGTGCTATCGATTGCTGCGAGGCGTCTGCCCCGTCTCTTGGCCGCACCAGAACTCACCTGCGCTCCGAGTCCGTGCGAGGCGTCTGGCCACAGCATGTCACACGCGCACCTTGAAGCTCGAGGCGACTGGCAGAGGCGACCGATCCGACGTGCGTCCGAGCGTGCGCAGTGCACGCATTGCTACAAAGAGCAGAGGATGCGGAAGACGGAAAAGTCAAAGAATGGCCCGGATGGGGAGAGGGCGGTGGTCGGATGATAAGGGTAGGTTGTTTAGCGATGAATAAGAGAACGTCTGGTGGAAGAGAGAAGGAGGAAGAGATGCATGGAGTGTGCTGTGGCTGGGGTTAGCGTTGGCGACTAAGAGCGCTTTTGAGCCGGAGGGAGGGGAGTGGTTAGTAGTAGGGTAGTACGTATACGTATAGGTTACGGTACAGCAGCAGTGTCCTAACAGCTTACAGGGGCCACCAAAGACGCGATCGATGTGGGGGTGGCCCTGATCCTCGGACCTCCGCGGTTACAGCCAGATCGGTGGGCGTGTGCCGGACTCGGACGCGGACATGCTCCCTCCGTTTCGGTCGTGTATAAGTACGGCAGGTAAGCCCTCGCCCTCTCCCTCACTCTCCCTCCCTCCGCCGCGGTCCCGCATCTAATTCCTACGACCGCTGCTCATCGTGCACGCCATGGTCCACATCGCCGTCCGCAAACTCGTCGATCCAACAGGTACCTAACTTCGCCGTCCGCCACCGCCTCCCTTTTCCCATGGCGCACTCTTTGACGGTGGCTTGTACGCAGATGAGCAGGTCGAAACCGCAGTCAGGATCCTCTCCAACACTTTCCAGGATGGTCCGTCTGTCTCCGGATGATCATCATGTTTATTGGGCTGACGCGCCGCAACTCGTGACAGACGTCGGGATGTCCTCCTTCAGTGGCGGATCCTCGCGTGTCCAGCGCGACATTTACCGGCGTACCATAAAGGCATGTCTCGCCCGTGGCGAGGTATACTTCGGCCTAGTCGACGACGAACCGCACGGCGTCGCCGCCCTCATCGGACCCGGCGTAGATTGGGCATTCTAGTCCGTATGCACCCCTTCTCATCCTACCTTCGCGTCCCCACTCGGGACCCACAACATTCAGTGAACTCCTTGACTGATCGGGCGTGCCTTGGCTGCGCAGCGAGCAAGACGACTTTACGCGAGATCTATCGTCGTACCTCAAGGAGTGGTACACCTGCCACGTGCGTGCGCCCACAATGACACAACTTGCGTCCGCCGCCTCCGGGTCCGCTGATCATCGGGCTCGCGATCTCTCTCTGCCTGTTTAGTACGCCCCTGTATACGAGGACCTCTACAGAGCCGCTTTCACCGCTGGGCAGCGCGCGCGGCGGGACGCGTGGAACCTCAAGTTCTTGGCCGTCGAGCCCGCCTACCAGTCCAAGGGTCTAGGACGTGCGTTGCTAAGGGCCATCTGCCAACGGGTACGTCTGCTCAATCCACCCATCTTTTNGGGGGGTTGGCTGCTGCTGCTCGAGCTTAACGGACATGTGCTGATGCTATCCACCATCTGTCTGCCTGTCCGCTTGCCGTCCATCCGAATGCCCGGGCGATGGCGTGCAGGCGGATACGAGTATACAACGTATCACCGCAGACGTGAAGAACCCAAAAATTGTCAGCGCGCGTCCNTTTTTCTTCCCTCCGACCGGACTGTTCTTGGGTGTACTGACGCGAGAACCCTTTTTTTCACATATTTACTCCGCTCTGGACCCTCACTGTGCAACTGTGCATGCAACCTGAACCACGCAACTGCGCCACTCTGGCATCATGTGGCCATCCATCCGACTGTCCGACGTCGGTCGTGGTCGCGCGCTGCTGCAGGTGCAGTGGTTGGGCAAGTTCGGCTTCTCGTACCGCGCAGTGAGGAACTTTACCTCGAAGGATTCCGCCGGCTTTCCGCTCTGGTGTACTGTCCGCGAGCCGGGCGCGCCCGCAGGATCGTCATAACGTTCAATGGTCGACAGTGCCGACTATTCGTCGAGTTGATTCATCCACCATCTCTTCTCTCTTCGTCCAGCTTGCGTCACCCTTCATTCCGCCTTCTCATCCGGCAGGCCGAGTTCACTCCTGTTCTGCACCTCGCTCCATACACTCCACTGCTTTGAGTTTCCTCCATCCGCAATCATTATTCTCCATTGCTTCGATCACGCTTCCTTTCGTCGTCCCTGTACGTCTTACTAGCAGCATACAAGTCATACAAATACGCATGTACGAGTACGTGTACGTGTTCGGAAGATGGACAGATTCTGGAATTCCCACTCTCCCTCATTCATACTACTACACGCATAAATCCTCCAACGGAGTCCGTGATACGATCAGGCAAGTCACTTCTAGTTCAACAAGCAATTGAACACGAGCTTATTAGAGAACACGTTCCCGTCAAGATGAAGTCCAGAGCAGTAACAACCAGCATAGTCAACACACAAGGGATGAACTGCAATTGCGAGCCAGTATGTTAACAAGTACCAGGTACTAGTGTCCTTCAAACGCTTCTCGCGCTCATCTACACAGGTTGAACCACTTGCCCCGTCGAGTTCCCGCGAAGCGAAGCACTCGGACGCCATCGTACACTGTTTGGCCATCGTGTACAGACTCAAGTCAACGGTCAAAGACGTCAAGTCAATGATTGACCGGTCAAGGCAGACGGCCGAATTTCCGAAATCAATCATTAGTCAGCATGCGAGCCAGCGGCCGAAGGACGGTGATGGTCGAACTCAGGCTCTTTATGGGAGCAAGCTAGCAGTTGCGTGTACTTACGACAAGCATGTAGCTAACCATAAGAGAATGTTTATAACCATTGTCATCGTCTAAAGACGTCGAGGTTGAGGGTCAGGGTCATGATATAAAAGCTTGCATATGAGCATTAATTCATCGGTGTACTAGTAACACAGGCTTTCCAAAGGAATTCAAAGTCGTACCGCCGTCGCGCGTTTTGCAATCGCAATCGCCGCAGGGGTCGTTTATGGGCTCCTTATACGAGAGGGTACGACTTCGACGAGCTGTAAAAGTACTAGCAGAGGAAGGTGGGATGGGGTATAGAAAACGCGCCGGATTTGCGCCGGGCTGCTCGCGCAGAATTCGGATGAAGCCCCCGATGAGCCGTTTGTAGCCTAGCGAGACATGCGCGGTAGAGGACGCAGACATTATCTGCAATGGGATGCAGACAGGCTTAGTAGGTTTGCGGCGTCTGCAACCACAGGTCGCGAATTGAATGAACTCGTCAGGAGCGAGGACCTAAAGGCCAGAAACTGGATTATCCCCCTACAGGGGCTGTCGCGCTTTGAGACGTGTCAGCGACAGGCTACAAGGAGACCAACGGTGCATGAAAAGTGTCAATGGACAACACTGAGTGTCCGCCCGACTAGCGCAGTGTGGCGGGTGGCTGATATCGTGGTTGCCTAAACAGGATCGCCGCCATGGCCGTGGCAGCAAGTCACGTGAACCTTGACCGGTCATTGACGGGGGTCAGTGACCGGTCGATGGGGGTCAAGTCAAAGACCTTGACTTTCTTTGACTCGTTGACTTGACGTCAGACAACACTGGACTTGACCTTTTGATCGACCGGTCAGTGACCCCGTCAATGACAACACTGGTACACTGCACTGCTTGCGATAACCATCGCAATCATGCGTGCTGCGTGCGCTACTTGTCGCTTGGGTTTCCCAAATACCGTGCGTGCNNCNNACGGGCCGAGCAGGCTAGGCGGCACACCTCACCAGTTGTGCGAACTGTGGGCTCCCAAATATACAAGACGAAGCATCTCACATTCTATTCCGAGAAACCCAACCTAAACGTCGATCGTCGCGTGCCCGACTGGGATTCAATATCCAGGTCCGAAGTCAAGCGAGGCGGAGGGCTGGCGGCAGCGCTGGATGCGCCAGCCACAGCAGCCACACTCCGACAGTCCGACTCCAGTGCAGTGACACTATGTAAGCATATGTACCTCTGTCCGCCTCGCCCGCATCATACGGCAAGCTTGAGCCTAGAATGCCGCAGATGAACACAGATGAAAACGAGATGAAACGAGATGAACTGGGTCCCATGCTGCCCCAGTCTTCCCCGCGTGCGTCTTCGTCCCGAATGCGCTCGCAGGTTCCACGCTGGACTTCGCGTAACCGTAACGTGCGTCATGTACGGCATCATCCTCATCGCCCATCCATCTCCCGGCGGCGCGCGTAGGGCCAGGGCCCGCAGTGTTCCATACGCATGGACGCATGTTGGATGCGTGTCATGGGGTGCCGAAATGAGGAAAACGATCATGGAGGAGTCTCGAGATGGACCAGAAAGGCCAGGGGAGCCTCAGGTTCCTGGACAGACAGATTGTGTTATCGGGATCGTGAATCGCTTGTTGGACTTGCTGGCAATTGCTGCCGCGGTCGGTGGACGCAGTGGATGCACTGGATGGTCGATCGCTTGATGTCATTGATGTCGTTGGGATTTACCTGATGGCGTGCGCCGCGCCAAGCTCGAGCCTCTGCAGCCATATGGCATGTGCATCGCGGACATACAATACCGTACGTTCCCACCGCTAGCGATGTTGCTGCGGTCTGCGAGTAGCCTGGAAGTTGAAGCATAACAATGCTATAGGCGTGAGTCCACCTACGTTTCGAACTTTGGCTCTACCTTGAACTTGAATCTGACAACGCGATAGCTGAGCGATTGCATATGTGGTAGACTAGAGCCTGGACCTACAGATAAGCGTACGTAACGCTGCTATTGTAGTAACCGCGCGTACCGCCATCATCTGGACTCTGGTAGTAGCCTCGCGCGCAGGGCTGCTTCTATGCCTACACGGCGACTTTTCGGAATCGGTCGCCCAATGCTCATGATGCCATGAGCGTCCAAAGCAGATGCAGTGTACCATAATGCAGCCCTTCTCGAGCCCTTGACGGTATACGATACCCCAAGGAGTTACGGTCGTTCACCCACATACTATGGTACCGTACTTTACTTACCTCATAGTCAAACCGCGTATGCCGAGAGGTCCTACCGCATAACAAGCTTCGCGTGCAAGGCATCGCGGGGATGGAGAATTAGGAGGATTCCGCGGGGAATCACGCGAGTCGGTGTGATGCCGCCGGCAACGCTCGATGCTTGTTACAAGCGGCACCGGCGCCGCCGCCGAGGAAAACGGACCTGTGGAGTGGTCGACTACGACCGGAAGCACTTGAGAATGCACGTTGTACGTGCAATTAGTTGTAGTACGGTGAGTACCTGGTTACCTCCAGGGACCAAGTGAATAACCATCATGGGGAGGGGGACGTCCCTGGTTGCGGATGATATAGGCTTTGAACCATGGTCACCAGGGTGCACGGAAGACAGCAGTTATCCAGGGGCGAATGGGGGCCTACACCTCAGCAGTTGGACCAGACGTGTTGAGTCACTGCGTAATTTAAGTTGTCTGGAATTCACGCTCACTGAGGAGCACGCCCGAGCCGGCAACGAGGAATACTTACCAGCAATGCCTGCATCATTGAACGACCCTTCCACGGCGGATACGGATATGAAAGGAGGGAAGACGGTCGACCATCACACGTACGCGAGAATGCATCCGGAAAAATCCTAAACGGCGAACTTGGCCTCGCCGAGCGAATGGAGACAGGCCCCCGCGGGGCAAGAGAAGTAAGCTATGTACAACGTGAGTGGTTCCATTCCTATTCCTGGCGGAGGAAAGTGAAATGACGAGTGCTCACCATCTTAGTCTCATAGAGTAGGATAGACGGCGACAAAGGGGCCTCTGGGAGCGCATCCACGGTCGACTTAACGACCGTTGCCTCGTTCCTTGTCGTCGTCCCCATCGTCGCCAGCGCCGTCGTATCTGTCAATTCGGGCATAGCTGACCCGAAACCGGATGGTGTGCACCAAGATGCATTTGAGAGCGACGACGCCAGAATCAGCGATCGTGAGTACTTAAGTCCTTGAGGGGGCTGCGAGGCGTTTTGACTGGGATCGACCCGCCGGCTGTCCTGGAGACGTGAGAGCGGTTGAGAACGGAGAAGTCTGAATATGCGCGGTGCGAGCCCCAACCGGCCATAGCGATAGCCAAGCGAAATGTGCGAGCCTACGGTGTCCGTCGAAGCTAGAAGTTGCCTGCAAGGCCGCATGTAGATGCCTAAACGACGTGAGGAGAGAACGCGTCAACCTGCAGAATGTGGAGTATCGCAAGTCTTGGGTAATCCAATGCAGAACGCACCACGGTGTGGAGGCGATGTGGCCCGAGTCCAGTTACAATTCATGACCGCGGGCCTCTCCCCGTGTTCTGCGTCCCATCGGACATATACGCCGCGCCTCGAGGCTACGTGGCGTGGTTCGTAGTAGCTCATAGCAATAGATATCCCCCGGAGTGCTCGGGGAAGCGGGCGATCGATATGATGCACCTCGCCAGCGAATAGTACTCAAGATCAGCGGGGATGAGGGCATGATGCACGTCATGGGCCTATAGGGATATGGTCAGTCTGTGTCTCGCATGAGCCTGCAATGACGCCACTATGGCCGAAGGAAATGTGAGAATGCTCACCTAACGAACCCGAGTAATAGACTATGCTTGTGAGTCCGAGCAGTATCGTCCGAGCGGTGATCTCAACTTTGACGAACCATCATGCACATCGAGGTTTCCACTTGAGACAAATTGCAGCCCAGCGGTATACAATTGCGGTCGAGCCTCCAAAGGGCCCCGACAGCGATCGCAAAATTCCCTGGCATCGTAGGATCCGTCGGATGGCAAGGATCGTTGCACTGACCCCTCGTGCAGCCACTGGCAGAACGATAGCCTCGAGCTCTAACACGCGTATCTTCCACCAACTCCGCGAAGACGAACTTTGCGAAAAGAGGAATCCGACTGTCCGACAACGACTTTCCGGACCGTGGTAATGGCGTCGCCGTAGTCGTCATGCTGCCGGCATAAGCTGCTCCGATCGAGGTGGAGATCACGGCGCGCAGCCCTCGTTCTCGGAGACATCCTAAGGCTGGATCTGCTCATCTCAGCTGTCGCTACGTACGAATAACGATAACGCGCAGCGACTGCACATACATACAGACTCGGATCGTCCGACGCGAGGGGTCGAAGTCAGGTACGCACCGTCTCGTCTGAAATTGATAAACAGGAGTACTCGGTACTGTACGGGTGGTCATGACCCACGGTCCGCGGCCCTGTAGGCCAGTGTCAACGTCACCGACATCATCCAATACCAATGGCTTGCGTGCGGCACGTACCTTGCGAGTAGTACTCTCCGCCGTAAGCACTCCACATCGTTACCCAGGCCTTCCGACAGCGTCGGGAAGCGGGGTTCGCGACCGTGCGCTCGCCGCGGCTTGCAGTTTGTGTCCGATAGTGCGGCTGACTCGCAGGGGTGGAGGCGCGACTAGGTCACCGTCGTCGTCATCGAGTTTTCGTCGAGGCCACGAAGCCTAGAGGGCTTGCATCATGAGGACGAATGGTATGGTATGATGAGGCGAGAGGCAATGTTGAAGCTAGAACTTACCAGTAGCATCCGTGAACGTTCGCAGTGGCACTGGCAGCACTGTCCGGCTCTGTCATAGCCTCTGACAACGACTCGCGCCCTCTGCAGGCGGTTCGGACGGTCTTCACAGATACTGTTTCGCCCTCCTGATAACGCCGGCGCGAACTTGGGAACGTCGAAATCGGGTCCAGACAGCAATTCAACGAACACAGCCTGTCCCGCCGACAATCAGCGGGATGCCGACATCACCTCGCCAGTGATCCCCTTCAAGGATATATACGCAACGAACAGCGCCCGAAGAGTCAAGACCGAGGGCCGACACGCTTGGAGGTTTCAGAGAGCGGGAAGGTTAGTAGGGAAGGAGCGGGAAGGCAATCGCGACGAGCGCGGAATGGCGATTGCAGTGATAGGTGAGGCCAGCGAGTCGGTGCAGGTACTGTATTTTTGATGCTTGATGCTCGATGCATTGATGGCCGGCGGCGGTGCGGTCTCCTCGTACTACCGTTTGACCGTCGTCGCAAGTACGTCCTCCTCGAGTCTAAACGGAGTCTCCACATGACGCTGCATAGCGGAGATGGCGATCTGATATGTTCAATGTGTTACTATTACAGACACAACGTCGTTACATTGAGGTAACGAGACAGACAACGTACCGGTGGTACGCCATGACCGCAGCGCGATGATCGACGTCACGGTCGTCCCCTGGTCCGGCGGTCGTCTCAGCACGTTCGCTCGCGCTCGGCTATCGACATGCTCGTACGCACTCGCTCCAGCGTACGGTCAATTGCCACACGCGAAATGAGGTGCATCGCACGCTCCCGCACCGGCATCGCCCCCGGATATCGTCCTAGTGGCAGTAATCCTGGATAGTGGATCCAAAGTTTCCAAACCATCATCGAGCCTCTCACTGATTCACGTTTGTGTGCGCCCGTCTTCGTCGGTGTCTGTGACTGTGTCGGCGTCGGCATCGGCGCCGTTGCCGTTGCCGTTGCCAACACGATGGATGCATGAGCAGATGCATGTATGAACGCGCGACTCGCGTCCATTCCGCCGCGACGTGGCTGTCGAGTACATAGTACGGTTTGGGGACATACCACTGCCGATGATGATGGTGATCAGGTGAGTGAGGAGTCAGTGAGAAGTGTTTGAACGCGGGAGTGCCCGGGTCCTAGGACTCGGGAATCGGTGCCCTGCGCTTGGGAATCATCAGCCCAGAGCCAGCGCGGATGAGAGACACAAACGATATTAGGGAGCCTCCGGCTTCGTGCGCGACGCGTGCACCCGGAGTCGCGCGTTCGCAGTGCTTGCGCGATGCATGGGGCAGTGGAGATCAGCGCGAAGCACTTCCCAGGGACCAATGACGAACCAGGGGAGAGAAAAAGGCAAAAGGGAAAGGGGGGAGTGAATATGTGGGATGTAAGATGCTGGTTGTGGGGGGAAGTCGGACGGAGGAAATCATAACGCAGGGCAAAGACGGACCCAGAACTGTCCAGTCTGCACAGTGACGACGGCGGCGACGACCCAGAACCGGACACACAGTCGGACGACCGCACACATGGATTCGCGTGGATTCGAACACGACCGAACGAACGCGGGGACGATCCCGAATAGGAAGTGGAAAGTGGACGTGGACGTGGACGAAGAAAGATGAACAGGAAGGAGAAGAGGAAGGCGGCGACGACGACGCCACCATCATCTGAGTTCGCCGCCCGCGAGGATTGAGAGGAGAGAGGCCACGCTCGGGCTGCTCGTCCCCACTTGCTCCGCGCACGATCGGAGGACGTGTCGAATTGAGAATTCAAAATCCAGAATCCAGAATCCAGAATTCGGAAGTCAGCGTTGACGAAGGAAGAAGGGCTGGGGCGCAGGCTCGCTCCATCCCGATTCGTTCGCTATCGTCCGACCGGGCTGAGAAGATCAGGAGAAGAACCGCTGCGCCTCTGGTGTTCATCTGCCGCTCGCTGGGTGGCCTGCGGGCTTCGGTCTCTATATGTCAATGTCCAGCCCAAGCTCAGACTGAGAGAGTCCCTTTCGCGCGTCACAGAGACGTGACGACACCGAAAAAGTGAAAGACATTGTGCGATTTGTGGGCGAAGCCGCCGTCGACGTGGACCAGAGCGGATTGAAAGTCTGAATTGTGCCTGCGCTGACACGGCGCACACAGATAATCCGTCACGCCCATCTGCGTTGATGGTCCATACATACGACCCTGTCGTCCGCCCACACTGCAGCACTGCAGCACTGCAACACCAGATACCAGACGCTAGACACCGACATGAGAGCATCCGAGAACCGACGGTGCAGATGCGCGGATGCACGAATGCGCGGATCCGCCCATCCGCACCTATCGTCCGGTATCGTCTATCGTCTATGGCACGTTGTCTTTGGCGCATTGTCATCTTGCATCGCACATACCGCGCACACCGCACAGCGCAAATCGCGCATCGCATGCCACCGCTCGCCCGCCCGAGCGCAGCCGTCAGCGTCGCACAGTCATCCGCACCAGCGCACCGCATCCAACGGCTCAACAGCTCCAAGAGTGGCAAGTGAAACCCGACTCGAGGTTCGCTCATACACACTGAACAGGACGACGTCGCAGGACCCTGGCTCCTGGCTGCTGCTGCTGCGCTCCCGTTCCCGCACACGCGCGCGCACCGCATCGGGAACGTGCGAGGCTAGCAGGGTGATGGAGCTCGTTGGCTGTGCGCAAGCGGTGATTCCCACCGCGCCTTCACTTAGGCCTAAGGCCCACTCGCCATGGAGGCCAGCCAGTGCCAGTGTAAGTGCTAGTACGACGGAGGAGTCCTGANGGGGGTTGTGTCCGATTCCGGGCGTTGGCGGTGAACGCTATGAGAATACCGTGACTGGACGCTGGCCGGCAATGCGCTATCCAGGGCACGCGCGTGGTGGTCCTGGGTCCATACACTTACCAGTTACCCGTATGCATTGATGCTTGACAGCCGACAGCCGAGGAACCACACGCCGGGAGAGTTGGAGGGGGCGAGGAGGGGCAGGAGGGGGCGGTCTCGACCTCTCGACCTCTTCGAGCGCGGGTGGGCGGTCGACTCGTCTGGCCAGGGTCGTGGTGGTATCAATTGACAATTGACAATAATCAGCGAGCGGGTTAAGATTACAGGAATGAATAGAGGACAGGCCGAGGAAGGTGCACCTATAGGATAGGCTATGGGGCTATGGACCGGGATCATGATCCATGGTTCATGATTCTTACACGATCCAATGATTATCGCTAGAGAGACCGTGAGCGGATGAGCGAGCGGGCGGGCAGACGGGTGGATCATCACGATTCTAGGGCCGGAACCTGGAGTGGGTGCGGTGCGGCATTGCATGTACTATGTACACACTGTACGGCTGTAAGGCTGTAACTGTACGATGCCGCTCCCGCTGCGTGCCCATGATGGCGCTCGCGCTCGCGCTTGAGCCGAACCGTCGAAGTCGCCGGAGAAGAGCGAGCGGCGTGCGTGCGCAACGGGCACGCGTGACGGGCGAACGCGCGAAGCTTTGGCCAGTCAATGGATCGTGATGATGGATTCTGCCTGGGAGGCCCGCTGCGCGCGCGTCTTGATGATACGTAGAGGACCGCTCCATTGGGGGCCGTGCATTGCATTCTATTTTGCACGCACCGAGTCCTGATGGACGGTGGCGGCGATGATTCGGGATTCAGCGAGCCTGGGGGCGCGCGCCAACGACCCAAGACTGCGCAACCCGAGTACCAACTTGAAGTAAGTACTAGGGTCCACCGAGCGAGCTCGTCGCCATGCCTTTTCGAATGTGGGAAACGGAGCCCTTTCCTCAACCTGTTCTTCGCCTCGCTGACGCAGGCAGTATGACCGACCGAAACACGGTGCGCATCGCCATTAGCCTCTAGGTAGTTCAGAACGTCAACTCGCCTGCCAAAGCCAGCCACTTCCGGGGAGGACGCGAGGCTGGAGCTCCCACTGTCGCCAAATCGAGGGCCGAGCGAGCTCGAGATAGCCGTGCCACCACTGCTAGTGGATTCGGGAAGCGCGAAGCTGCAGCGCAAGGCGCCGAGGGGAGGGCCGACCCTGGACGACTTGACCAACAGGTCCTGGGAGCGTCCTGAGAGCGTCCTGGGTCCACCGTTGTGGTCGCAGGAACGTCACACTGGCTGAGCCGCTGAGCCGCGCCGCCGATTGGGATAAGTAAGGGGCTTGAGGATTCTGGGTTCCGGAGGGCCTAGGTGGAATGAGGAATAAGTGCTCAGTATGGAGATACCTATACGATATTCAGCGCAAGTTACTGCAATAAGTGCATGCATGCGCGCGTGTGCGGTGAGCCGTGCTGATGGGGGTTAAGTANTTTTTATTATCGTCGTGGCCCGACGTCGCCTAGCGAGGGCCGCACTGGGAGCGCGAGTGTGGGACACTAGTACTAGCCTGAGGCAGGAATGGGGGGGATCAGAGAGTGCGCGCGTGGTGGGAGCGAGGGGACAAAGGAGGCAGCGCCGAGGTTTACTCGGGCGAGCTATGCGCAGCGTCGTGCGCGCAACGTGGCGGATTACCTCTCGCGCTCGCGAGCTTGGACCATGGACGTCGACGGTACCTTCGTGATTTCGAGGCGAGCAGCAGTAGCGGAAAGAGAAGAGTGCGAGCGCGAGGAGGGGGCGTGAGGACGGGCGAGATGGAAGAGGAATGAGGATGGAGATGTAGAGATGGCGATGAGAATATTGATGGAATATTAATTCGCGCTGCGCTGGTCAATGCGGAAGGCGACGAGGCGAGGACGAGGACGGTGACGGAGGAGGAGGACGCAGTTACCGGGCGCTCGGCCCGCGCCGACTGTCCAGGCACGTTGCTATCCGAAACCGAAACCGGCCAAGTTCTCCTCCGCATATGGCAACGCTCGCCAGTGCCAGTGGGCCGCTCCTGCCTTTCGACGTCGACATTGATATTCCCGCTACCACTCGGACGTCCTGGGCCCTCGCAGGCGCAGTCGCAGCGCCGGCGGCCACGGCCACGTTGCAGAGAACCGCTGTCGGCCGGGCTCTATGCGCGCGCAAACGAGATTGCGAGCGCATCTGGCGCAGAGGGCGAACAAGGTTGGGCAGAGAGGAGAGAATGGGAGGAGAGAAGGCGATAAGCGCAACTCGTGGGCAGAGGCCGTCGCGGAGTGCGGACGTGCGGGCTGGCGAGAGCCGCTCGACGCTCTCACACTCCTGCGACCCTGCACCATCTTTCCACGCCCACGCCCCTCCTTGTCCTTCCTTCTCCCGATCTCGATCCCAGTACGCCTTSAGCCCCCTCCACTCCATTTCCCCCGCCTTTTCGCATTCCGTCCTAATTCNATGATTATTTTCCTCCTTCTCTAGCGGCAAAGCCATCCCATCATGTATAGGCACACCCACCGKACGGCGGTCACGGTGCGGCAATCTCCCGAGCTGCGCGCCCGAGGGAGATGATAGTAGAGAAAGGCTAAGGCGACGGGCGGGACCAATGGTCTTGATGAGCTTCGCGGCTCTGAAACGTGAAACGCGATTCGATTCCCGGCGAGCGATTGCATTGGCGTTGGCGTATTACGCGTCTTGCGAGAGTCGAGTGACCGACCGATGGACCACGGCGATGTCCCCTGCGGGAGGGTGGGAGAGCGTACCATTGCGACGGAGCAGTGCCGCGGRGGGCAGATGATGCGAAGGGGGATGCGTGCAAAGGCTGTGTGCTGGAAGGAGCAGCCTGCCCCGATCGGCCCTCTTGCAGGCCAAACGGGGCGAGATCTGGGTTCTTGACTGGCCGTCGCCTTTGCTCGAAATTCCGCCCGGCATATTCAGATTTCTGGCCAGAGGGCGTTGAGGTCGGCTTCAGGGTCCTCCTCGTCCGGGAAAGACGCACAGTCGCTCGCCCCGCGTGGCATGCCTCGTATTACTATTAGTTCGCCTGGCCTCCTCCTCCTCATCCTAACAAATATTAATTCGCCCTCTGCGTTCGCCGCCGCCGCCTTCTCCTCCTCCTTTGCGCTCCATCCGCTCCCAGCCCCAGCCCTCCTCCGCATCCCTTCTCTTCTCCCTTTGCTCACATCTCTCATCTCCCCGGCGGCTACGCGATTCGCGCGACAGCCATATAAGCGTTCCTCTGATCCTCCCTCCCCGTGTTTCCAACCCCGATCGCTCTTCGCTCCCCCCTTTGCCTACGCCCTTACGTGACATGACGCCCATGTCGTCCCTCTCTGCCGACTCTCAGCGCGACAGCTCTTCCGACCACCAGCCCACCTCTCAGCCAGATCGTCCCGAACGTTCACGCAATGCAAAAGGTACGGCAGGCCCTGCTGCCGTTCTGCGCAAGTCACCTGCTCATCTGCACTACCTTCGCCCGTACAGCACAGGCCCGCCATCGCGCCAAGCGAAAGGCCTACATTGAGCAGGTGCGCTACTACCCCGCCCTCGCCCCCCAATCCCCGCACACGCACCGCAAGTGTACTGACTA
>JAPEVG010000720.1:0-11627 GCA_029747595.1 Trametes cubensis
TCGTAGTGACGCTGCCTGAGTTGCTCAATCGCTTCCTGGCACCTCTTCGCACGCTCCGGGTTGAAGGGTCGCGGTATGACAGTGGCTGGCGGAGCGTAAAGCCTGCGGCGGCGGAGGTTGGGCACCTTGTACTCCTTCAGAGGACGAAGGAGGATGCAATGGTACATCCCGAGTGGTTCCTCCTTGGCAATGACCTTGCGGTCACGTGAGATTTTAGGCATGGCTAACAAAGAAAGGTTAGCAGCTTGTCAGCTGGCCCTTGTCAGGACAAAAAGAGAGTAAAGGTGGTTGGGTCTTGAAGGTGGTGAAGGGCTTGAATCTCAGACACGGCACCACCCCGTGCTGCAAATGGGAAAAATCTGGGTGAGAGGGTGTTACACCCTGCTCTAATCTGTCCAGCCTGGTTACCCATCCTCAAGTCCTAAGACTTTCATGGGAGGTACCGAAGTTCCCATTCCAGGCTGTTACCAAAAGGTAACAGATACCCCTTACGCCTAGGGTCCGGCACAAAAGAAACAACCAAGTTATACAACCAGCTATACAGCCAATTATACAACAAGGTGTCCCCAAAGTGACTGAAGCTTGGCAGCGACAGCACTAGATCCCCCAGAACCCAATAAGCACTACTGCTTGGCAGCAATAGTACTGTAGCCCCCAGAACCCTCAAAGACTAAAGCTAAAATAAAGCACCAACACAACCCCAATAGAAGAAAGCAGAAAATAAATGCAAGAGGCTTTGGCAAGCCTGGTGCAATAAAGTAGACTAATCCAAATATAAGAGTAAGACTCAAACTGAAATACTCACTGGGTAGAAATAGAGGTGAGAATAGAAGGGTGAGGTAAAAGGCTTGTTAGGCCAGAGGTAGTTGAGCTTAGACAATAAGTGGATTAGTCTGAGGGGGTAGCCCTCAGGCAGGTGGTATATATACATGCAGACCAGTTGTTAGGACCGTGCTGTCCGGAGTTTTACTCCGGTGGTCGGACTAGGACGGGGTTCGGGGTCGGGGTACGACCGGAGGTCGGACTAGCACAAGTGAGGACTTTCGCGAAACTATTAGTAACGCACGGGTTCCGACTCAAGGGTCCTCTATTTGCGGACTCGGAGTACGGACTTGGTCGGAGTCGGGGTACGGGCTTAAGGGCGGAAGAGTCGGGAGGAGAAGATAGGAAGGGAACGAAGGTTGGTCGAACTGAGGGCAGGGAGTTAGGTCGGAGGTCGGGGTTGAGTGTCGGACTCGGACTAGACAGGTATGAGAGTAACGAGATTTCCGAACTGAGTAGCTACTACATTCCAGCGCAGTATTTATACGTAGTTGGAAACCCGGCAAGAACAATAAGAGATGTACGGGATAGGAAGGAAGAGAACGAAATACGGAAGTACGTGCCAAGAGATAAGTTCTAGCTGATAGCTCAGTAAGCAACCAGCCTCATGTAGGTACGTACCATGAGGGTTATCTGAGACATATAAGTCATGGGGTCAGGTAAGTGCGAAGTGCGTAGTACGAACGGAGTACGGGGTTCGGAGGTAACGGAGTACGGAGAAGGTGCGGGGGTACGGAACGCGGAAGGGGATGCGAAATAGGAACGGAGTCGGGGTTGCGAAGTACGGGGTACGGAGGTCCGGAGTTCGGACTTCGGAGTTCGAGCACGGAGCGTAACAGTGCCTCCCCCCTAGGCCCGAACCCATGAGGGCCTCGGAAAAAACTAAAATGGAAGCACGATCAGAAAAGGTAATCCGAAAAATCCAGGGAACGGAGATCGCAATCGGGGCAGGGTCAAGTTCGATGGGGGGGTAAGTATATAAGACAGGGAGGAACTTAGCCTGTTCTTCCTCGCTCCTTGCTCTGCTCTTCCACCACCATGTCCAACAACGACATCATGAACAACGTCGAGGCGCTCGAGGCGCACCTAGCGAAGCTTCGGGCTGAGGCGGCGGAGAGGCAGAGGGTGGCGGATGCTGCGTGAGTACTGACGTCTGGGCCTCGGACCTCGGACTTCGGACTTCGGACTAACGAAGTTTCAGGGCGAAGTTGGCGGCGGAGCGAGCGGAGGAGGAGAGGAGGCAGCGGGACGCCGAGGCGGCAGCCCAACTCCTGGCGATGGGGGAGTTGGAGGCGCAGAGAGCGGCGACGAAGAAGAGGCGCCGCGAGGAGGCGATGAGGCTGGAGGAGGAGTCGGACGAGGAGGACGAGGAGGAGGAGGACGAGGAGGGGCTCATTCCCTCGTAAGTACGGCCGGAGTTCGGGGTTCGGGGTACGGACTAACAAGTCCGACAGGTCCAAGTGCGATAGGTGCGAGGCGAAGAAGCTCCAATGCCGCTTCCGCCCGGGGAAGCGGACTTCGTCCTGCACCCAGTGCCAGAAGACCCGCGCTCGGGCCTGCGTCGGGGCTCGGGGTTTGCCTGCGGACATCCAGGCCCGCATCCGGCGCAAGGAGGAGGGCGCGAGCCCTACTCGCAAGAAGGTCAAGTCCGCCCCCGTCGTCGACGACGACGAGGTCACCGAGGTCCCCGCGCCCGCCGGACCTCGGACTCCGGAGAAGCCGCGGGCGGACAAGGGCAAGGGGAAGGAAAAGGCGGCGGAGAAGCCGCTCAAGCCAGGTGAGGTCCAGTGGACCTACGTGGCTCCGCCCGGAGCTAACAAATCTAACCCCACAGCCGTCGCCCGGGGTTCGTCGACGAACTCCGGGGCCGCAGCGTCGGGCTCCAGGCTCACGGATCTCGCGAGGACCGGGGCTCGGTGGTCACGCGACCCCGAGCTCCTCTCCGACCGCGAACTGCTCGAGCACCTGCTCGTCGCAGTTCAGCGGAACCGGCGGACCTCCGTCCGCGTTGTCGACCTCCTCGTCGACGAGGAGGAGCAATGCGAGGAGCTGCTGGAGGAGGAGCGCCAGGTCCTGACGGACCTGGTGGCSAAGATCGTCCGGGACGAGCTGCGGRGCTCGATYGCCCACGCCGTGCGCGACGCCGTCAAGTCCGAACTCGAGGCGGAGTTCGGRCGGATGATGCGGAGCGTAGTCCAACTTGCGAAGTCGGACAAGCGGGACGCGGTCGCGGCGGCGTTGGCGGGGGCGAAGGATGGAGGGGNATTCGGAGGAGGAGACGGAGGAGGANACGGWNGGGGGACGAGTCCGAGCAGGACAAGTCCGAGGGGAAGGCGCGGAGGATGGAGGCCCGGGGCACGAAGTCCCGTGGCGGCAAGAAGGAGGGTCGTAGTCCGGCGGCGGAGGAGGAGCCGGTGGTGTCGGAGGTGGAGGGCGAGCAGGAGACGGAGAAGGGGCCGGAGGAGGCCCCGGAGCAAATGGACACAGCGTAGTGCGGACTTCGGACCTCGGGCTTCGGCCCTCATAGTACCTTTTGTAGCCCGGTGTAGTCGCAATAGATCCCGGTGGTGAGAACATTTCGTGTGACCTCAAGACAAATTCGCGAGAGGTCCGGGCTTGCTGGGGTAGGCCGAGTGGAAGTCCGAGACGAGCTCTTGCGCATGTCCGAGCTCCGTGGCTAGGATCCACGAAGTTTCTTCGTCYGTWCCTTCGTARCCTGCCCAYCGGACTAGGTAGAGGAGTTGRCAACTCCGACGGCGGCGGTCGATCTTGGAGTCGAGTATCTCCGTGATCTCGTACTCCGGTTCTCCGTCGACTAGAATCGGAGGAGGAGGAGTCTGAACGCGGCCGGGGATGGTGTTCGGAGTTGCAGGCTCAAGTTGCGAAACATGGAATACGGGGTGTACCGCGCGCATAGAGTCGGGTAAACGGAGGGTGAARGAGTGAGTTCCGACCTGCGCGATGATGGTGAACGGACCTAGGAACTTTTCGGACAGCTTTTTGGACGGGCGTGTAGTCCGGATATGCTGAGCTCGGACATAGACCTGATCTCTGACCTTGAAGTCCGGCGCAGGTAGGCGGTGCTTGTCYGCCTGGACCTGGTATCGGGCCTGGGCTTCTGCAATCTGTTGTTGGAGTAGGGTATGTAGCTCGTCAAGGTCGACTGCGTAGTCACGGGCTCGAGCGGAGGTGAGGTCGCGCTCGGGGTACACGGAGATGGCGGGGTTATAGCCCTTGTTCGCGAAGAAAGGGGAAATACCGGTAGTTGCGGACGGGGCATTGTTGTACGCGAACTCCGCGAGCGGTAGGAGCTGCGACCAGTTGTCCTGCTGGTAGTTCGAGTAGATCCGGAGGTACTGTTCTAGGGTCTGGTTGACTCGCTCGGTTTGGCCGTCGCCCTCTGGGTGGTAYCCGGAGGTGAAGTGGAGGCGCATGTCGAGGGCCTTACCAAGTGAGCGGAAGAAGTGCGAGACGAACTCCGARCCCCGGTCGGAGGTGACGTGCGAGGGAACTCCGTGCTTGGAGAAYACATGGAGTACGAACARGTCCGCTAGCTCCGAAGCAGTGAGTGTGTCRTGGGTAGGGATGAAGRTACCTTGCTTCGTGAGGCGGTCAACTACAACCAGGATCGCAGTATAACCAGCGGAGTTCGGGAGTTGTTCGATGAGGTCCATGGAGATGGAGTTCCARGGTCGCTCGGGGATCGGGAGTTGCTTGAGGGTGCCGTAGGGAAGGTGCCGGGGAACCTTAGCTCGCGCGCAAGTAGTACAGGACTTACAGTAGTCTCGGACGAAGAGTCGAAGTCCGGGCCAGGCGTAGTCCCGTAGTACGAGGGCTTGAGTCTTGTTCTGTCCCCAGTGGCCCGCAGTAGGGTGGTCGTGGCATGCTCGGAGTACGCGAAGACGGAGGTCGCCGGAGTTCGGGACATAGATGCGACCTGAGAGTCGGAGTAGGCCGTCTTCGTCGCGAGACCATCGCGGGTTACCTTCGGAGGCTAGTTTGAGAGCAGCAGAGAGCTCAGGATCGGGGGACGGGGTAGACTGAGCGGACTTGATGTCCGAGAGGAGTTGTTCGGAGTCGAGGATGAAGGATGCTCGGAGTACGGGAAGACAGAGGTAGGTGGCTCGGAGGGACGCGGCGAGCTGCTCCTGGGTGAAAACCGGTCGGTAGTTGTGTGGGTTGACAACGGAGTAGTCACTGNCCCCCCTCTTTTGGGTAGACGTCCCAACGGCGTGTCAGTGCGTCGGGTTTAGCTCCGAGCTTACCTGGCCGGAAACGGACTAYGAGGTTGAACTGCGAGAGGAACTCCGACCATCGGGCTTGGCGGCGCGTAAGTAGCTTCGTAGTTGCGAAGTACTCGAGGTTCTTGTGGTCGGTCACGACGTCRATCGGAGTTGCCGAACCTTCGAGGTAGTGACGCCAAGTTTTGAAACATTCGAAGATCGCAAGGAGTTCCTTGTCGTGCGTGTCGTAGTTCAACTCYGCRCCGGTCAAGGTGCGGGAGTGGAAAGCRATAGGGTGGAGTTCACCGGACTCGGTGGTGAGGGAGAGGATGCCGGYGATGGCGTAGTCCGAGGCGTCGGTCTCGACRGTGAGGGGWCGRTCGGGCATCCAGTGGTGTARYACCGGAGCAGTYGTGAACGCCTGCTTCAAGGCGTTGAAGGACTTCCGACATTCCTCGGAGAAGTTCCAAGGCACGGACTTGCGGGTCAAACGGGTCAGCGGTAGTACGATCTCGGAGTAGTTTGGAATAAACCGTCGATAGAAGTTCGCGAACCCCAGGAAGGACTGTATATYGCGGACCTTCCGGGGTTCGGGCCAGTCCAAGATYGCCTTGACCTTCGACTCCGCCATCGTAAGTCCGGAGGGAGAGAGAATGTAGCCGAGGTACTCGACRGAGTCGGTGTGGAACTCGCACTTGTCCGCGCGGGCATAGAGCCGGTGCTTGCGGAGGCGTCGGAGTACCTCTTTGACGTGCTTGCGGTGTTGCTCGGGGTTGTCGGAGTAGATGAGGATGTCGTCGAGGTAGACGATCACGCAGACGTCGAGCATGTCCGCGAAGATGTCGTTGACGAACCGCTGAAAAGCAGCGGGTGCGTTAGAAAGTCCGAACGGCATGACTAACCATTCGAAAGACCCATAGCGAGTCCGAAACGCGGTCTTCCACTCGTCTCCGGGGGCGATGCGGACTAGGTTGTAGGCGTGCCGGAGGTCGATCTTCGTATAGATTCGGGCCTTCCGTGGTGCGTCCAGCAAGTCCGAGACGAGGGGTAGGGGGTAGCGGTCCTTCCGGGTGATCTTGTTCAAGCCCCGGTAGTCCACGCAGAGACGAAGCAAACCGTCCTTCTTCTTGACGAAGAGGACGGGAGCTCCGCAGGGGGAGTTTGATGGACGTATGAACCCCGAACGAAGGTTCTCGTCGATGTACTCCCGAAGCGTGTCGAGCTCGAGCTTCGAGAGGGAGTAGATAGGTCCGAGTGGCGGAGTAGCCCCTTCCTCCAAATCAATCTTGAGGTCGTAGGGGCGGTGCTCCGGCAGGATGTCGGCCTTGGTTTTGCTGAAGACGTCCGCGAATTCGTGGTACTCCTCCGGAACTCCAGTGAGGTCCGGGGGAGAGTCCGAGAGGGACGAACTCCGAGCGGTGGCCAAGCCCGACGCAGTCAGATTCAGAGTGTAGCTTGCCGACCCAGGGAGTTTGCAAGCCCGAGCGAACGCAGCGGCGTTCACAAGGGAGATCCGTGGGGCGGAGGTCGGAGTAGGAGAAGTCGGGGTAGGGGGCTCCAGAGTAACCGGAGTACGCACAGCCGGGGCTGGCGGAGGTACTGTAGGGTCAGAAACAGGACGCGTCGGGGGTGCGGAACGGAATTGGATGCTGCGCTTCTTCCAGTCAATCAACGGATTGTAGGCGGAGAGCCAGCTATATCCCAGGACGGCAGACACAGACTTGTCAAGCGGAGTAACATAGAAATCTATATTGAGGACTTCTCCGGACGGAAAGTGTACGGGCAGGGAGGTAAACGAATTTATGAGGTGGTTAGAAGTACCGTCAAACAACTGAAGTCGAATCGGGGTTACGGCGGTAGTTGGGAGGTGGTGTACCTTCGCGAATTCGGAGTCGATGAAACAATGGGAAGAGCTGGAGTCAATGAGAGCGCGGAATGGGGTTGGGATAGGATTGGAGTACAAGTCAAGGAGGAGAGCATGGGGGTCGGAAAGAGTGGACGCGTTGAGCCTGAGGATCCCCGTACCGAAGGAGTCAACGCAGTCCTCACGGGGTACGGAGTTCGGAGGACTGCGGACTAATTTTTTGGCTCCTTCGGAGCTGCAGCCGGGGCTGGCGCAGCAGGAGCGGGGTTGGCCTGAGCAGCGCGACCCTTAGCCGTGGAGGAGGTCTTCTTCGGGCAGGCACTGGCGGTGTGGCCAGCTCCGCCGCAGAAGAGGCAGAGGTTGTTGGCGAACCGGCGTTGACGCTCCTCGGGGGTAAGTTTCCTGTCCTTTCCGAGCTTGTCGGAGTACGTCTTGGCCGGGGCCTTCGGAGTCTTGGGGGACTTCGACGAAGACCCGGAGTTCAACTTGGACGGAGTAGAGGAGGAGGTCTGTCCGGAGTTGTTGCTTGCCGACTTGTTACCGGAGTTCGAGGACTTGGAGTCGGAGCTGGGCTTGTTGCCGGACTTGGAGGAGCCTGAGTCCCGCGAGACCTCAGCCTTGCGTTCCCAGTAGCGGTTGTCGATTGACTGCGCGAGGTCTCGGAGTGCCACCAGAGTCTCGGGCTTGCCGACCTCGGAGATGCGGTCCTTGAGGCGGTTTGGAAGTCCGTCGTAGAACCGGTAGCGGAGCGGCGCATTACCCCAACGGACTTGAGTAGCGAGGCGGGTGAACTGAGTGATGTACTTAGCTATCCGCTGGTTGTCGCCCATCCGAAGGTTCATCAACTCGTGCTCCGCAGCTCCGGAGGCATCGTAAGGCCTGAAGTTGACTCGAAGTTCCTCCTGGAAGTGCTCGTAGGAAGTGAGGAAGACGGGGGGGGTTGTCCGAATCGCCTTCGAGGAGGTAAGGCTCGAACCACTGAAGCGCGGTGCCCTTGAGGAAGGAAATGGCGTAGGTCACCTTCTTCTCGTCGGAGTCGAAGGTCCGGGGACGGGCCTTGAACACCAACTCCAACTGCGTGAAGAAGGACCGGAGTTTGTTTGGATCGGACCCGTCGAATTGGTCCGGCTCGCGGACGTTGTGTCGCTCGCTGCCCGAAGGTTGGTTCGGGGCTGAAGGTGCGGTCGGGGGTGCAGCGGTGCGTTCGAGGGTTCGTGCGATGAGGGAGATTGCGGTGGCTAGCTGGGACTGGACTTGATGTCCGGAATCGGTAGAGTCGGAGCTACTGTTGTCGTCGTCGCCGTCGGGGTCCTCTGGGTCGTTGTCCGGAGGTCCTGGCGGACCTGGCGGACCCGGAGGCCCTGGCGGGCCACGGTTCGGACTAGTAGGCTGGTCCTCGGAGAAGGGGTTGCCCGGAGATGGCTCTTGGGGTACCTGCGCCAGAGTCGCTGCCGGAAGAACAAGGGGTTGAGGTTGCGGTTCTTCGTCCTCGTCGTCGCCGTCAGAAGCTTCGGCGACGGTTTGAGCGAAGTGCCCACGGCGGCTCGGAGTTGCTGAAGTCGGGGCCGTAGTGTCGCCACGGCGTGCTGTCCAGCCACTCCAGTTCTGAGCCGGATCTTCTTGTTCCAAGGCGCGAGACTGGGTTTGGGTACGGACTACGGTTCTTGCAGACATGTTGAGCGGAAACCCGGTGAGTTCGGAAATACTGTTAGGACCGTGCTGTCCGGAGTTCAACTCCGGTGGTTGGACTAGGACGGGGTTCGGGGTCGGGGTACGACCGGAGGTCGGACCAGCACAAGTGAGGACTTTCGCGAAACTATTAGTAACGCATGGGTTCCGACTCAAGGGTCCTCTATTTGCGGGCTTGGAGTACGGACTTGGGTCGGAGTCGGGGTACGGGCTTGAGGGCGGAAGAATTGGGAGGGGGATATAGGAAGGGAACGAAGGTTGGTCGAACTGAGGGCAGGGAGTAGGGTCGGAGGTCGGGGTTGAGTGTCGGACTCGGACTAGACAGGTATGAGAGTAACGAGATTTCCAAACTGAGTAGCTACTACATTCCAGCGCAGTATTTATACGTAGTTGGAAACCCGGCAAGAACAATAAGAGATGTACGGGATAGGAAGGAAGAGAACGAAATACGGACGTACGTGCCAAGAGATAAGTTCTAGCTGATAGCTCAGTAAGCAAACAGCCTCATGTAGGTACGTACCATGAGGGTTATCTGAGACATAAAGGTCATGGGGTCAGGTAAGTGCGAAGTGCGTAGTGCGAACGGAGTACGGGGTATGGAGGTAACGGAGTACGGAGAAGATGCGGGGGTACGGAACGCAGAAGAGGATGCGAAGTAGGAACGGAGTCGGGGTTGCGAAGTACGGAGTACGGAGGTCCGGAGTTCGGACTTCGGAGTTCGAGCACGGAGCGTAACACATCGGCATATCGCAGAACGATGGAAGAAGGCTGCAACGGAGGCGGAACGAGACCGACTGTTCAAGAAGTACGGTCTTTGTTGGTCGGAACTCTTGCGTCTCCCCTACTGGGATCCCACGAAGTTCGCTCTAGTCGACGCAATGCACAACCTTTTCCTTGGAGAGTTACGCCACCACTGTCGCGATGTCTGGGGCATCAATGTTAAGGACAAGTCCTCTGATTCACCCAAGATGTTACCGCATACCCCCGACGAGCAGCGCGAATGGCTCCGGAAGGTTGTCCCTTACATTCGTGACGGGTCGCACAGTAGACTTTCTCGAGTGCGCAAGGGATATATTGTCGCGGTGGCCGAGTTGAATGGAGCGGTGCCTCTCTCCGCTACTTTCGTCAAGAAAGCATATGTGGAGGCCTTACTTTGATGGGTAAGTAATGCTAGACCATACACAATTGACAGTGGCCATGGCTAATATGCGATATGCATGCAGCGGAGGGCACACCGCGACACGGAGATACAAGTACCTCCCGTCCTTGCAGAGGCTACAAAGGACTTCCGTCTCGTCCGGGACGAGTACGACATATCGCGTTTCAGCGTCCTCGACCAGGCAACTGTGACGCGACTGCGTGAAGACATCAATGCGACGACCTTCCCGTCATGGATGGAGCGCCCCCCTCGGAACTTTGGCAGCCCATCTCATGGGAAGCTGAAGGCAGATCTGTGGCGGACGGTATGTACAGTCAGCATGGTACTGACATTGGTACCTCTGTGGGGAACGACCAGAGCCAGTGTGCGTCAAAAGGTCCTGCTCGATAACTTCGTGCATCTAGTCTGCGCTACAGACCTCGCGACTAGGAGATCTACAAACCAGGCGCGAATCGACAAGTTCGACGAGCACATGCGGGAGTATTTACGCTCGCTGCGCGATCTCCCCGACCACCAGTTCGTCCCTAACCATCACCTCTCATTACATCTCAAGGAGTGCCTGGAGCTCTTTGGACCGGTGCACACCTGGTGGGCATTCCCCTTCGAACATTTCAACGGTATTCTCCAACGTTTGAATACGAATAGTAAATCCGGTAAGCACACAATCATCTAACCGGTCAGTCTGCGTTCTGATATGCCCCGTGCAGACGAGATGCCTCTCACATTCATGCAATACTTCTACCTCGGCACCAACATACGGTCGCTCATGGAAGACACCGGCTGGCCCGATCTCGCGCCATTCCGAGCAATGCGAGCCGCATACGAAGACGCCATACGTGACACTGTACGGGGGACCCGACTGGCCGATTTCTATGCTCAGCACTCTCGCGACAGCGATGAAGCTATAGCTCCCCAACTTCCGACGCATCAGCTTGACGAGCATCGCCTGGAGACGATGCCTCGTGATCACTACCAATCACTGTTCGAGCACATTGTCTCCTTAGACGGTCCTATCTTTGCTCCTATGCTTGCCGATGTGGAGGATCGCCGACCACGACTACCTGATACTGCGCAATACTTGACGGCGATCCAGCATCAAGGACTCACCTACTCAACGTGCAAATCTGCCTATGGTAATTCACTTGTTCTTTTCCGCTCCCCAGATCGTCAAGACCATCATGCCGCTGGCCGTATCTGCGACATTCTGCTTCATGGCCGGGATACCGGGGCTAACACCACTGTGGACGCCTTCGTTGTGCTGGAGGAATTCGTTCCGCTCAGTTCGGAGCACGCAGCCGCGGACCCTTTCCATCAATACCCAGACTTGGAAACACGCTTATTCTACAATTGCGTGGAGTCTAGCTGCAGAATCGTCCCCTTGAACGACATCGTATGCCATTTCGCATCACTGTTGTACACGCCGGAGACTATCAAGGAGGAATGCGTTGTGGTGCGTTCTCTGGACAGGGTGAGTCACACTTGGTGTATGTACTCTCGGTGCATAGCTCACCTTTCGCAGAACTAGTATCGCGGGATAGTCTCAGTGCGACTCAACTAGGCTCGGGTAGAACGACGCAGACGCCGTGGTGTCGCGCGAGTTGGCGTGGCGCGGCGGCGTGCGACATGGGACGGTTCGTAGTGTGGTATGGCCAGTTACGTTCGGTGGGGGGGCACGGTGCGGAATCGCGGGATGTGGTACGGCGCGGCGGGGTGCGGGGTAGCGGGGTGCGGTGCGGCAGCGGGTGCGGCGGCAGGTGCAGCGGGATGAGGCGCGGTGTGGCATGGCATGGCGTGGCGTGGTGCAGTGTGGCGTGGTGCAGTCTGGCGTGGTGCGGTGCGGTCTGGCATGGTGCAGTGTGGCCGGGCGCGG
>JAPEVG010000721.1:0-11603 GCA_029747595.1 Trametes cubensis
CTTCGGAATCTGGGTCTGCGTCGTCCTCGTCCGGTATAGCACGTACGAACGATACGACCATATCTTGATTTAGAGGTTTTACTGGGAAGTTCCACAGCATCCCTTCGGGTGGGTCGTGTTCGCATTGGTATTTATGGATCTGCTGCTGTTTCTTGATAATATCCGACTTGAAAGTAATGCGACCACTTTCCCAGTCGATATTAGGATTGTACTTGCGGATCCATGGCATGCCGAATAGGACATCGTCCCGTCCAATGTCGGCCACATACCAATTTGTTGGAAGCTTCTTCCCGTGGAGATTAAATGTCCCCTCCACCCGATGGGTAATGGTTCCCATACTATTAACGCTATCGTCTGCGTTCCGGAAAGTCAGAGTCTTTGGTAGTCTGACTGTCGGAAGATTGTACTTGTCTACAATCTTTTTATTGACGATCACTGCGTCCGCACCAGTGTCGATGAGCCCCTTGATTTCGACGGCTTTGTCCTGAACCTGCATGTAACCGGGTATCAGCAGAGCACTGCGTCTCCGCTCTGTATTGGTTACAATAGTTACATGCAGTTCCTTGGGCAAGTCAGGCGTCGAGTCTGCTTGCCTGCCTAAAAACCCGTCTCGAAATCCGTAGCCCTGAGTGCATTAATAGAAATATTGTCCTCTTCGTCCTCGTCGTCCTCTTCGTCTGAGATCTCCTCAGACTCGTCCTCTAAATCCTCGTCGGTAACCTGTCTTACCTTCCGACTGACAGGTTTGCCGGGCTTCTTAGGTTTAGAAGGACAATCTCTAGAAATATGTCCCGGCTTCCTGCACCGGAAGCATAATCCCTTATCTTGCAGCTCCTGTCTCTCCTTGACAGAGAGCTTGTTAATATCGAGCGAGTCGTCCTCGAGATTAACCATCTTGACGTTCTTCCTAGCCTTCGGGGTTTTGGCTTTGCGTCCTCTGCGATTAGCCAAAATCTTCTCCGTAAGGTGATAGCTATGGTCGATCTCCTTAGTTCTAGTCATCCACTCTTCAATGTTCGTCGGCGGAGGGTACGACATGGATATCTTCTTCAGTAAATATTCTGGAAGCGCATTCCTGTACAGGGCAAGCTGCGCTGCTGGGTCCAGAATTTTTCCCTTGAGAGCTAGATCCATGAACCTCGCATTGAACTCGTCGACTGAAGAATAGTCTTTGAGCTGTATTGTCGTGAGATTAACCATAGAGTCGTCGACCTCATCTACTGGGGCAAATGCGAGTAGGAAATTCCTCTTGAAGACCGGCCAAGAGTCAAAACCTCGAGAGACTCCCGGTCTAATTTCCTCTTCAGCTCGCTGAATTGTGGTGTCCTTCCAGTAGTTTATATTGTCCCCTTCCATGAAGGATAGGGCCGTCGCCACCTTCGTGTAGTCATTAACGAAGTCGTGGGGCCGTGCCGTGAACAACAGGAACAGTTGATTAAGGAAGGACCTGGTTTTGTCTCGGTCTCCGTTGAAGACCTCAGGGTCCTTGATCTTGCCTTTCCCTTGTCCTTGCGGTGCATTTCCTGGAGCTCCTTGCGGTTCCGGGTCTGGGTCTGGTTCTGGTGGTCCCGGCGGTCCTGGTGGTCCTCCTCCTGGGGAATGGGGATCTGAAGGCTCAGGATCAGGCCGTCCTCCAGGCCTACCTGGTCCGCCTCCTCCTCCCCCTCCAGAAGGACTGGGGGTTGGTCCACCGAATAGAGACCCGTACCTTGCTCCTTCAGAGCTTTGCCCTTGCGGAGTGAACGCATACCTATGGGCTCCAGAAATGGATTCTGCTGTCGCTGTTCCCGACATGTACGATGGTACTGATTTTCGTACGAATTCTGGGGTTGCACTGCGACTTGTATACTCCAATTCAGATTTAGTCTCCTCGACCTCTGTCTGAATATGTTCTTCTCTCGGTTCAGGTGTTTCTGCCTCGATCCGAGTGTCTTCTGTCTTCGGTGCAGGTACTGTGACCTTAATCCGAATAGTTTCTTCGATTTTCGGTTCAGGTGCTTCGACCGTTGTCCGAAAAGTCTCGTCCTCCTTGTCCGAGTCCTCTACCTTAGGCGGTTCGGTCTCCTTTCCTTTCTCCTTAAAGGATGGACCTGATTCCTTAGGTGATTCGGATTCTTGAGGTTTCGGGGTTCCTACTCTTGAAGTCGGAAACGATCCTGACGCAACTCTCGGACTATTAATCCGACCAGTAGCTTTTCCAGCAGGTAGTGGATTCTTGACTACCGGGGTTTGTCGTCCGTGGGTTTTAGTAATATCCCGCTCTTGTGAGGAGTGTGTTAGGATTAAAGCCGATGCGTGCTTGACGTTTGGAACCTCCTTAGTGCTATACCGAAGTGGACACCTTTCGTTGGTGCAAAAATTCCACTTGTCTACGCTTTCTCGATAGTATACGTCCCGAGCTTTGTCGGAGTTGTATAGATGATATGACCTTGAACAACTATATGGTTCGGCTGAACTCATACACGTTGTGCTTGTCGTAGGAAAGCCTGATGTAGTTCCCTAGCTCGGAGGCAACTACGGAATTTCCTAAGGTTTTCTTCGAGGTCTATATCTGCGTAGTTCTCCGGATTGATAACCTTTGCTCGTAGGTAGTCAATCTGGTTCTGAAGATATTCCGCAAAGTTTCGTACCCTCGTTGGAGGCGTAACAACTTGTCTTGGAATAAATTCGAGTGTCTGGATGACCTGAGTTATATACCGATGCGCCCGTTCGAGAGTCGCGTGATATCTCCTCGTGAAGTCTTCCTGTCCTAGTACTTCCAAGTTATCTGCTATAACTCGAAGTGTATCGACCGCGTGCACCGGAAGCTGTGTTCTCCGATAGAATATCCCGTCCGTTGAGGATGCTTCTTCAACACTTGTTCCTGGAGTCGATCGATCTGAACTATCCGTTCCTGGACTCGCTCGGGTTGGAATGGGTACGCCTATTGCTACTCCTGATTCCGCCTGAATGGCCAGAGAATTCCTATATTCTCTCCACTCTTGTGTTCGCTGAAACGCGGGTTCTTGTTCCGATACTCGAGTGCTCCGACCCGATGATGTCGAACCGGTACTTTCTACGTAAGGGATTGTCGAGCTAAAACCTCTTATCAAGGGGAATGGGGATCCTCTTGGCGAACTTGGGAGAGCAACTAGATTCTCCGGGATCGCGAGTGGTGGTAAGCTCGGCAGTGTTTTGTTCCTTCCGCCTAGTACCCTGGGTGATTGTCGMAAYAGGGNATGTGTNAGTTCCCTCCGTATTGACTATCGTCTCTCTGTACGTTACGAGCAAGAGAGAGTTCTGATGCGTTTCGTAGTCGTTGTCTTCCGACGTAGGCCTCTGCACTTTTAACAAGTGGAGGGTTAAAGCTTTCAGTCTAATGTTACGCTTTCGAGCGTGACTCTTAAACTCTCAAGCCTTAAGACGTCAAGTGAATATAGAGCTTATATATATTCAGCTACTAGCCCTAGCTTGTCGAAGATAAGCGCGTAGTAGTGTTTGCAGTGAAAGCGAGGTAACGAGTAAACCAAGTCGTAATTCGCAAAGAGACTGAAAGCTGAGGGTCGCTCTATGGCGTCGCCTCTTATATACATGTACATCAACCTGTAGACGGAATGTTCTAGCGTATACAAGGACTTTCTGGTACGTAGTAGTCAGCGCTAGTTGAACCTAGTAACACTGTGGCAGTGCCGCTGTGCACTGTGCAGAAGCGCCTGTGCACTGCGCAGAAGCGACTGTGCACCGTAGAAGTAACTGTGCATAGAAAGTCCTAGAGTGTCCTAGATAATACGAGACCATTCCTGTCTTTCAGAACCGTAGCTACAGTCTCAGAGTCCGCCACATCCGTATCGTACAGAGCTTGAAGCAGGTACCGTACCAGTTCGTAATAAACCTATCGTACATTCGTAACACCCACTCCCACACCACCAGGTGGTGTGTACGGAGAAGGGATGACATTCGTCGCCACGCGACAGACTCGGGAGGCCATCGGGCGGTACGATACCGCCGCTGACCTTCCATTCCCTGTGGCCGACCCACTTGGGGNTTCGTGAACCGCGACCTGTACGGGCCGCGGGGTCAGCCCCCACCGTGGGACGACGAATCACTACACCCCAGTACGGTTAGTGACCCCTTCGGGGACATTAACACTACTAGTCGAGTAACTGCAGGTGACGCGAGAGGCGACAGCCCCGCCGTGACCGCCTCAGTTATGGAATCGATATACGCTCCGGGAGTGCGTGCCCGAGGTGACACAACAGTGTCATCCCGGCCGTCAACTCGCGGATTTCACGAGCCCACATTAGAAGAGTCGGTGCGGCTCTTAGAGCAGCACCAACTCACTATGCGGGATTTTGTAAATGCACGGAACCAACAGATGGTGGAAAACATCTACGAGGTAGATAACATTGCACAACGGGGCAAGAGCCTCGTGCACGAGTACGCATCAGAAGTGGACGCGCTCCGCGCTCGCATGAATCGCATCATCAGCGATAATTCTCGCATGTTACTCGACGTAGATCGAGGGCTAGCACACACGCGGGCGTTACTGGGTATGCCTGGCCCTGAGAGAGCGTCCACTCCGAGGGTTGACCGACCGATTGACCACGACAGGGACGGGGGAGTTCCTCCTCCGCCTCCTCCGAGTCATCGTCCCCCGGAGGGAATCGAGCCGCCGTCGGACGACTCGTCCAAGGATAACCGTCGTAGTAATAACTACCGTCGAGCTACGGTGGAGGATGCTGATGGTCCCCGACGGGACACACCTCCACACCTTACCAGATCGTCACAATCACGATCCAGTGGGTTTGGAAGGGGTGTACCTAGTCCTCGTCGCGAGACGGAGTCCATTGACGATTACAATCGTCGAGTAGATTGGGAGATGCGTAGCAACGAACGTGCATCACAGGCGATGCGCGAGAATGTAGCACTGGCTGCGGAACGAGTGAGGTTCGCGCGTGAGCACGAACCCCAACGTTCGAGTCAGCCCCATTCCCGCGAAGAGCCTACGAGGAATCATATGCCTTCTGCTTCGGTGGGCCCGAAACCCAAGGCGTTCCGAGTCCCCGGGGAACCCATGATATTGTCTAGTGGCCCCTCGGGGGCCCACAAGTTCTCTGCCTACCCGCCAACTACGGTGCTGTACGAGCCACATGACCCGGTAGTACCATCATCGCTGGTGGCACCTCCGGGTGGTGTGGTCGCTCCCAACACTACGGTAGTTGACTATGAGGGGCACCGCGACGTGATGCTAAGACAGATATGTGACAACATACTGTTTAAGGTCGGTCAGCGACTCCCCGCACTCCCAGAGGGGGTGAAACATCCAAAAATTGATTCACCCAGCAAATACGCTGGGGAGAATGATCACGACACCTTCTATCAATGGCTGGATGGCTACTTAACGTGGCTGCGAGCGTATAACGTGTGCGGTCCCGAGACAGACAGGACGAGGGTATACTACCTTCGTCCTTACCTCAAGGGACAGGCAGAGGAGTGGTTCACGCAAAGCGTAGACAACCCCACGCTGGGATACCAGCCTACGTTCATGGAGACTATCTGCGCTATGCACAGACGATTTGTGCATTCCAGTACGGCAGCTAAGGCTACCCGTGACTTCAATCACTGTCATTACCGTGTCAGCGAAGGAGTAGACGCGTTCTACGCCGACCTGATGAAGTACGCGTCACGTATGGTGGAGCCGCCAACCGATTACGCCGTACGGCTGAAATTGGTCGACGGGCTACCATCTGATATGTATCGTATCCTCACGATTGATCGTAATATCAATCCCGAGCAATGCACGGTAGATGAGATTATCACCAACGTACGCCAGATCGAGAGTGAATATCGCGAATCGCGTGATCACCGCCAGCCAAGTGACCCTCGAGGACATGCAGGGAACAGGGCGAGTGAATCGTCCCGTCCGCGCGAACCTCGCCGGTCATCTAGCCGAGATGGTCGGGATAGATCCCGTAGTCATGACCGAAGGGGATCGAGCCGTCCCGGCGGCCATGATTCAGCTGGACGGCGGGAGTACAAGGACCACCGTCCCCCGACACCGGGGCCTTCGGCTCTAAAGCCTAAGGACCCCAACGCCTGTTATGGTTGTGGTCAACTAGGCCACTTCGCGAATGATCCTAAGTGCCCGATGTTCGGGAAACCCCGACCGCAGAGGACAAGGTTCCATGCCCAAAGGTTGACTGACGATGACGACCAGCCATCGCCACCGCCTGAGGGAGACCAATGGGGAGGTTCACAATATGACTCCGAAGAGGAGAGAACGTTATCACCGATACCGACCCCGTCAGAGGGGGAGGAATCAGAGATACTTAGAGCTATGGCTATGCGATCGACCAAGGAAGAGGACGACGAAATCGTCCTCGACCTCAGAGCGGGACGCATAGAGCATACGCCGAGTGTCCGACGCAAAGAAACCACGCCAGATACGGTACAACCCCATCGTGACAAGAAGCTCCAGGCTTCTTTGTGCGCGTTGGTGGAAGTAAATGGATTGTTAGCGTACACCTTGTTCGACTCCGGGAGTACGACGGACTCGGTATCGCCCGAGTTCGCCTTCACCTCGGGGGCGAAACGAATACACCTGGAAGAGCAGGTTACACTCCAGTTGGGGTGCGCCGGTAGCAGATCGAAGATTAGCTACGGCACTCGAGTCCCCATCAAGTATGGCGGAATTCAGGAGACAATGTATTTCGACATCGTCAACCTTGATCGGTATGACTGCGTGATAGGAACCCCATTCATGAACCGCCATGGCATAATCTTAGACTTCGAGCGGCGAGTAATCGTCGCTGGAGGAAAAGACTGCCCCGCGTTTACGAATGACGAGGATGTGGAGTACAGGGGACGACGAAAGGATCGCCCCCGTCCAATCACAAGAAGAAAGAGTTGACTACCACCACCAGTGGCGTCGCCACGATCAGGAAGTAAACCTCCTGATCGACGGCGGACGCCTACTGTCGAGGAGGTAGTCGACCATGAATCACAAGCGGTCGACCCCGAGCAGATACTCGAGGGCCATTTACCGTACGTAGTAGAAGAGATTCGAAAACGAAAAGTGCAGGAGCGGGATGAGGAGAACGCACCATCATCCAACCCGGATGATGGCGACGAATCACCTGCATCTACCCCGCAAACCAATATTACCGTTGATTGTCGGGCGGTGGGAGTAAAGGAGGAGGCCGGGGAGGACACAATGCCCCCTCGGACCGTCCGGCTGAAGTACCCCGCCGATCCTGACAGACCAAAAACATATAGACACAAATGGAAACCCGATAGTCGTAACCCGGCTGACATGCCTGAAATAGGCGGACGAGAACCAGTATCACTCCACTCGTCGCGGGGTGTTCCCCGCGACAAGTATGGGAATGTTGATACATATGGTCTCAACGAGGCGGTATACGAGGAGATAACAAATTATCTCCGAGACATGCCCGAAAAGCAGCACCTGAATCCCCCGGAGGTGATTCCCACATTGCGCGAAGAGTGGTTCAGGAAGGTAGAGGACCTAGTGGGTCCTATACCCCTTGAACTCCCGCCAATGAGAGAGATCAATCACCGTATCCCGCTCATAGACGAGAACCATAGATACAACTACCATCATCCGCGTTGCCCCGATGCGCTGCATGGGGAACTGCGCGAAAAGATGGACCGTTATCTTAAGGCGGGTTGGTGGGAGATGCGGCCTGCGAACCAGGCCGCACCCCTGCTATGCGTCTTGAAGAAGAACGGCAAACTTCGGACTGTGATCGATGCCCGACAGCGTAACGAAAATACGCTGAAGGACGTCACTCCGTTCCCAGACCAGGACAACATCCGACAGGATGTAGCCCGGGCTAAGTTCAGAACGAAGATAGACATGTCCGATGCATACGAGCAGATACGCGTCGATCTCGAGGACGTGTGGAAAACGGCGTTCTCCACCATCTTCGGGA
Source organism: Trametes cubensis (assembly GCA_029747595.1). Classification (NCBI taxonomy): domain Eukaryota; kingdom Fungi; phylum Basidiomycota; class Agaricomycetes; order Polyporales; family Polyporaceae; genus Trametes; species Trametes cubensis. The sequence goes on from JAPEVG010000721.1 coordinate 7,932, forward strand.
CTGCGGTGTCTCACGTAATGCAGCAGGGAGACTGCAACGCGCCGGGCACCTTTCAACGTCTCATGACCTGGGTATTCCGTGAATACATAGGAGTATTCGTCCACGTATACCTAGACGATATATTCGTGTTCTCGAACAGTATCGCCGAACACGAGCAGCACCTGCGACTCGTGTTCGACAGACTGCGCGGACAACAACTATATCTGAGTAAGACCAAACTCGACCTGTACTCGGAAGACATGGACTGTCTTGGCCATCGTATTGATGACCGAGGACTTCATGCGGATACGGATAAGATGGTGAGGATACGAGACTGGCCCCCCATGAAGTCGAAGGACGAAGTCCTCCGATTTCTGGGATTAGTCCAGTATCTCGCGCACTTTTTACCCGACTTGTCCGCCTATACATCACCGCTCGAGGCGATAGGACGCAATGGACAGCCATTCATGTGGCGCCCACTGCACCAAGCCTGCCTCGACCGGATTAAGGCCATGGCGTGCAAGGCCCCAGTCCTGAAGCCCATAGACCCTAAATGTGATGACCCCATATGGGTCATCACAGACGCGTCTGAGTATGGAGTGGGGGCGGTATACGGCCAAGGGCCCGACTGGCGTACATGTCGCCCTGCGGGCTTCATGTCCAAGAAGTTCACGTCTGCTCAACGGTCATACCAAACGTATGAACGTGAAGCATTAGGTGTCATCGAAGCCCTATTGAAGTGGGAAGATCGATTAGTAGGACGGAAGTTCCGCATCGCTACGGATCACGAAGCCCTTCTCAACATGAAGAAGGTCAAGCGTGAGACGAACGCGGGCCGACTCGTCCGGTGGGACGGGTTCATGGCTCATTTCAACTTCGAGATTGAGCACGTCCCCGGTCACGAGAACAAGGTGGCGGACTGCTTGTCTCACTATTTTGAGAACGAGCCGCCGGACGTGTTGCGTCCCGCATATGACTATGTCCAGGCTGACATACGACTTGACCCGGACATGGAGGATCTTCCCCCGGTACGGGCGGCAGAACTAGACGCGAGCCATCCGCATGTAACGCTTCTGGCACTGCGTCAGGTAGAGGAAGAACGCGAGAAGGAGGCGGCAGAATTAGCTTCTGCCGTCGTCCCATCGCCTCCTCATGACGGAATATCATCAGTTACTGTACGCGACGGATTGCAGGGAGGACCTCCACTTGACCGCTCGCTGGGCGGACTAGATGGATTCGTTCGTAGCGTTAAGAACACCTACAAGGACGACAAGACCTTTGCAAAGGTCCTGGACAACTTAAAGGCGTACCCGACGTTCAAACTACAGGATGGTCTCCTGTACGTCACGAACCGGTTCGGCAATCGCGTCACGTGTGTTCCCCACGGGAAATTACATAGACGAAGTCTGAATGAGCTGGTCATCGACCATGCTCACACTATACTCGGCCACCTGGGACCCCAGAAGACGTCGGAGTATGTCAGAAGGTGGTACTGGTGGCCCAGTATGGGTAAAGACATTGAACGTTTCTGTGTATCGTGTGGAGCTTGCCAAATGTCGAAGAGCAGTAATGCTCCTCCACTAGGGCTACTCCACACGATGCCTATCCCCGCGTACCCGTGGCACTCCGTAGGAATGGACTTCGTAGGCCCATTCCCCGAGTCTCACGGATTCAATTACATGCTCGTTGTCATCTGTCGACTCACGAGTATGGTTCACTTAGTCCCGTGCAATGTGAAGGACTCCGCAACCACCATCGCCACGTACTACATACGTGACGTAGTGCGATTGCATGGATTGCCCGAGACCATCGTATCGGACCGAGACTCCAAGTTTACGTCTGCCTTCTGGAAGGAAGTACACCGGACGTTGGGCACCAAGTTGCTCATGTCCACGTCCTTCCATCCGCAAACAGATGGCGCATCGGAACGCGCGATACGCAATATCGCCCAGATCCTCCGTTCGGTGGTAACACCGGACCAGAGAGATTGGATCGATAAGGTACCCATGGTGGAGTTCGCTATCAACTCTAGCGTGAATACCTCCACGGGGTTCGCCCCGTTCGAGCTGACGTATGGATACCTTCCCCGCATGAGCAAGTTCGACCGGGAAACTTCTAAGTTCCCCGGCGTACAAGCATTCGCGGAAAAGGCGAGATGGAACATACAACTGGCGCACGATGCGATTATACAATCGCGAGTGCGTGCCACTCACCATGCCAACCGACGGCGAACGGAAGAATCAACTCCGTTCGCTGAAGGTGACCTAGTGTATCTATCTACAAAAAACCTAGCGCTGCCCAAGAACCGGGCACGGAAGCTGGCCCCCAAGTACGTTGGGCCATATAGAGTGGTCAAGGCCCACCCTGAGACGTCGAACTATACGTTGGAACTGCCAGATGAACTTGTCAAAAGACGAGTTCANCCCCACGTTCCACGCGTCGTTGCTACGTCCACACGAACCAAATGACGATGCACTGTTCCCAGGACGAGAGGCGCAGAAGTTCTATGACTTCGGCGCCCCCGATGACCAGGAATGGCTCGTCGAGGAGATAGTGGGTCACCAGTGGAAAGGACGGAACATCGAATTCCTCGTCCACTGGTCGACGGGAGAACATACGTGGGAACCGTTGTCGCACTGCGACGAGTTGAAGGCGCTCGACGATTACCTCGCGCTTATGGGCGTCGACGACTGGCGACGATTACCGCGAATGACTTCGCGGTAACCGGCCGTCGGACAACCTCATAACACGAAGCATAGTACTCGCCCACCGCCTGCCGATACCCCAGTGAGTATGAGCAGGAACGGAGGCGGATCGAACGAGGGACGGGCGAAGACCGAGGACGATCGAAATGGGACGGGGACGTGGTGGAAGAGAAAGCGTCGCGGAAGCAGATGGCAAGGCACCCACCTGGGCGCTTGTCCATCATTTCGCGTCAGCCACCCATCACCACGATTCCCACGCCACTAATTGGGGCGGAGTTCGAACCAAGTCGTGCAACTAGCAAGATAAGGTTCGAGTTCACGCCAGCATTCCGGTTGCCACCACCACCACAACCGTAGATCCTCGCCTTCCTCGGCTATCTACAGCTTCGATTGGTAACCGCCTATACTGCAAAAACTTTCCGATGTCTCCCACGGACCAGCGCCGAGCCGCTGGCGAGGATGCCTACAGCACCCTCGCCAAACGCTCGCGCATGGCCATGGACGACGACTCGTACAACGATGAAGGCTCCGTGGACGAGCCTAGAGGGGGAGGGAGCACCTCCCACCCGGCAAATCCAGAGATAGAGGGGTGGAAAAAGGCGTTCAAGGCCCAGCAGGACCCGTTGGACGCCCGACAGAAAGAGATGGACCTGCGCGGGCGACTGGCGAGTTGCGACCGCAAACTTGATGACTTCGAGCGGACCGTCCGCTCCCTCACAGGGGAGCGCGACGAGCTCGCCACCGAAGTCACCAGACTGAAGGGCGTAACCCAGGATCTCGAAAGCGAGATCACCCGACTCCGCAACGAGCTCGCCCAGCTCCAATTTCACCAGGCCGCCTCACATCGCCCAGGAGGGCCGTCCTTCCGCGCTCCCCAGCCCGATCAAGGCTGGCGAGGACGAGGAGGCCCCCGAAGCGGTGGACGAGGTGGCCACGCCCCGACCCACACACCTACCCCGCCGACGATTCAGCCCGGTGCGCCCCCTAA
>JAPEVG010000722.1:0-11602 GCA_029747595.1 Trametes cubensis
ATCAAAAGTGTCCTGATCGACCAAATCGGCAGTGGATCTGATCTGATTCCTAACGCCGACCACCCGGTCCCCGAGGATTTTCACGAGTGCGGTCGCTCGTGCTCGTGCGGCCGCCCTGACATTCCGGTCATCATACAGCCAAGAATTGGCTAATGCTGAGGCAGCAACGGTCTTGTATCACGCACCTGTCCAATGAAACCACCACCCTCAAAATACACCTAATGCTTCAAGATACAGGAGCACAATGAACTGTGGTACTGAAAAAATTCAATTATCTGCCCCTAGGGCGAGTGTACGGAACGACGATGACGCAGAACATACGGCCCACCGAAAATCCCGGACATGAGCAGGAAGTGTGGGCCGGATATCGATGCGTATCTGGAGCGTTTTCAACACCGGAGTCTTTGTCATCACGCCCACCTCCATTCCAGGAAAATCGCGCTGCTCCCGCCACCGACCCGCGGATAACCTGGCTGATAATCTTCACCCGCGGCTCCCGGGACACCATTTACCGGTTCAATGCCGTCCAGCCCAGTTTTTTGTTACTCATGCAAGCGGCCTCGACCCCCGCCGAGCTGACGACGGCCCATGTTGGCCTGCGCGACAACGGTTGTGCCACCCACAATCGCAGCACAAGATCCGGGCAGCCGTTCGATATATAAAAACTGACAGAACATAGCCGGAATGGCTGGCTTTCGTGTGTCCCCCTCCATCGTACCGTCTTTCTGTGCACGATGTCAGGCTCTGTCTCGCCACGTTCGTCTACGAGCACGATATGCGATCCCAGCATGCGGATTCCGATCCCTCAGCTTGAGGCAGAGCTGCGTCGGGAGGAACTTCGCGCAGAAGAGTACGGCGGAGACGACCCCGTCGACCCGCCACCGAAAGAAGGTGGCAACATCCCCATTCCAGCAGCAGTAAAAGAAAAGCAAGCAGACCCTAACAAAGTTACTTGGGATGGTCCTGACGACCCTGAGAACCCCCAAAACTGGTCTCGATCCCGCAAGTGGTTCATAACGGTTCTCTGTCTGCTCATGACTGTCAATGTGTACGTTATGTCCGCGTCGAGTCTTAGTCTTGTATCGTCTTAATGACCTGCTCTCTAGTACGTTTGCATCGTCCGCACCTTCCGCCGCTGGCCTGTATATCGCTGCGGAATTCCATGCAAGCACCGAAATGGCGTACCTGGTCACCTCCGTCTTCCTCTGTGGCTACATCGTCGGACCCATCCTCTGGGGTCCCGGATCTGAGCTCTTCGGTCGTCGCATCGTCTTCCGAGTCACCCTCATCGCTTATGTCCTTCTTCATCTCGGCCAAGCACTGGCACACAACTTGACCACTCTTCTCGTGACACGTTTCCTCACTGGAGTCTTCGCATGTGCACCTCTTACGAACTGCGGGGGCGTCCTCGTCGATATCTGGGACCCTATCACTCGTGGGACGGCAACAGCGCTCTTCTCTGCGGGTATCTTCGTCGGACCCGTGCTTGGTCCTATCGTTGGCGGATTGTGAGTATAAACGTCCAATCCTGGTGTTGCCCAACGCTCACCCGAATTTATAGCTTGACCATGAGTTTCCTGGGATGGCGCTGGGTGTTCTGGATCATGATGATCTTCGCCGGCACATGCACAGTGCTCGCGCTCATCTTACTTCCGGAGACTTACGCACCCGTTCTCCTGCAGTGGAAGGTATGTCTTTCACGCTAGTCATCCCCACGCTGAGCACTTCATTGAATCTTCCTATTAGGCTCAGAGGCTGCGCAAGGCCGAGCCCAAGCTCAACGCCGATGTCTATGCAGAGCACGAGCGGTCGGATTGGTCGTTTAAGGGCCTTGTGCATCGCACGCTCTACCGTCCCATCCAGATGCTCCTGCTCGAGCCGATCCTCATCCTCGTGACGATCTACTTGTCGCTCGTCTACGGCATTCTCTATGCACGTAAGTTGCACTCTCCATGCTAGCGTTCGCATATCCTGACATGATCACAGTCTTTGAGGCTCTGCCTGTCATCTTCGTCGGCACGCGCGGCTTCAACATCGGCCAGTCCGGCCTCATTTTCATCGGCGTGGGCATTGGCACGACGATCGGCGCGTACATGACCATCCCGCTCTCGAAGCACTATCCGCAGTTGATCGTCAAGTGGCGCGGCTTCCCGCCTCCCGAGGAGCGTCTGCTCGGTGCCATGATTGGTGCTCCCGCTCTCGTCATCGGCTGCTTCTGGTTGGGTTGGACCGGCCAGTACCCAAGCATCCACTGGATCGTNCCCCGCCATCGCGACTGTGCCCATTGGTGCCAGTGTCGCTCTCGTGTTTAACTCCTTCCTGGTATGTTTCCCCATCATGGCTTTGTCAGGATATGCCAGAGCTAACGGCGTTTCAGGCATACTTGATCGACACGTACCTGCAGTACAGCGCGTCTGCGTTCTCTGCGAACACCATGGTCCGTTCATGCGTCGGAGCGGCCTTCCCTCTCTTCACCGTCCAGATGTTCAACCGGCTCGGCATCAACTGGGCCTGCACGCTCATTGGATGCTGCGCGCTTCTCCTCGCCCCGAGTCCGTTCTTGTTCTACAAGTACGGTACCTGGATCCGCTCGAAGTCCAAGTTCTCTCCTTGCTTGGTGAGTATTCGTTCGTCGCCGATATGCGTTCAAGCGCTTACCTACTCTTCCCAGGATCTCGTCATCGCAAAAGAGATTGCAGCTGCCGAAGCCGCTGCCGCTGCCAAGGGCGAAGAGAAGGTCTGATAGAAACTCTTCCTGCCCCTTGGTCCACATCCTATGCATTGTACATAACTTATTCTCCCTTGCTTTCGCGCTCTTCGTTCCTCTCTCGGTCACTGCGCAGCTCGGACTTGCATACGCACATAGACTGTCGACAACCATCATGCTGTATCTCCTAGTCATCTGGCAGTGGTAGCATCTAGATTTCTCCTTCGGCCCCATTCGATCTCATCGCCTACGTAGTAGCACTCGACCTTTCATGACATGCACGACGCACCTAATCAAGTTCCCTATAGACGCTTCTGTAGATAATTTGACAATCACATGACACCATCCCACGTTGCAGACATCGTTGAACGCGAGCTATGAATATGGTTGCAGCGAGAAGTTGTCCTTCATGGGTGTTGGATGTGTTGGAGAAAACACGGTGCAGTGACGTTGCTAGTGGTTCCGATGGAATGGGAGAGTGCAGTACTCCCGTCGCCATCAGAGTATTGTGATGATTGTCACAAGCGAGCAGTGGTGGCCTGGAAGGGCCGTCTACCAAACGCCGTGACTTCCTCGTCACGCTGATGAGTTGGCCAAGAAGACGGCACAAACAAAATCTTCGAAACTATCACCAGCCCCTACGATTCTCGCTTCATAGCGAGGTGCCGTTGTACACGAACCGGCATGCGAGCGCTACTGCATCGGCGGCGTGCTCGGCGTGGTCATGGTCAGATAGCCTTCGCAACACTGAACTCTGCGCCAACAGTAAGCGTTTGCATCGCACGGAAGAATACAGACGTAGTCAGTGCCATACCTCGAGCGAACGGTGCGCTACTCTTGAAATTGAGTCCTCAGTTAGCGAACTGATGAACAGGGACTCTGTAGCACGTACCTGGTTGCCTCAAATTCGTCAGTATGCATCCACCGCATATCGCCTTCCAAGGTATGACAGTATGCTTAGAGACAGTGTTGAGACGTTGAAGGATATGCAGTTATCGAGTGCTCACGTGAAGTACAAGCTCCCTTTTCCACACTGGTCGTGCAGTCAAGTCACCTAATTCTATGAGGGCAAGTAACTTGCACGAGTTGTTTGCCCTCGTAGAACCCGTACGAGAATGTCGACAGTTCCGTATAGCCCTTGCACGGAAGCTAACACAGAGTTAGCCACAGTTCTCTTTGGCTCCTTTGCGTTTTGTGATAGAGACGTACTCTCGTAGTGAGGGAAGTGGGTCAAGGTAGTGCTTACGCGTCACTTGGTTACGAAACGTGGAAGTACGATCGTGACCACATGTAGCCTTCGAAGAGGGAATTTCTCTTCCCCTTCCTCCTGCAAACAATCCTGTCTTTCTTCCAGATGCCGATGGCTCCGGCCGCCTTCTTGATGCACGTCGAACATGCAAACCGCGATCGCTTAATATAAAACAAGGCAACTGCAGACATGGATGGTGCGCTTGGATTGCATGGGTAGAGAGGGCGTGCGAGCTTTGACCGAAGCTGTGTTCTTGCATAAAGGAACAATGGCGAAGACGCATGCTTATGCTTCTAGGACATAGGGCGCTACCCTGGAAAGCGCCCTTTCCTCCGTGGCTAATATCGACCTCTGTTTTCCCCTAAATAGAGCGCGTCTCCGTCCGCCCAACACTACCAGCTACCACTACCACCTCCGTTAGCCACGCTAGCCACACTCTACATTTGCCTCCCCCCCCACACACACACCTCCCTGCCTTCCATCGGCAATCTCCTCGCGTCCTACATACTGCAACATGAATATGGCCTCTGCGATTGCTGAAATGATCTCTGGGTATGTCTTCTAATCCTGTAGACAACAATACACGTATGCTAATCGTCGTGTTCCGCGCTCGTGGCTCATCAAAGCGTCTTGCCCCCTCCTGAGGAACTCGCCCTTACACTCTCGACAGTGGCAATACAGTACACCAATGCATCCGACCCGAGATACCGAGACTTTGGCAACAAGTTGTTCGCAGAGATGCTTGCGTTTGTAAATGTGGAGTCTGTTATCAAACGAACAGCGGCAGAAGCTGAAAAGCCTCTCGACGCTACCCAGGAGCTTGGACTTGACTATCCTCCGTGAGTTCTCGCGCGTTATCTATTGCCGCTGTCACACTAATTCTCTTCCAATTCGCATCGTGTGTTGCACCAAGACCGTCACATGACAAGCCTTCCGTCCTCTCTCCCTCGGCGTTCGACGGCCGCACGCAGATCCCCTCACAGCTTCCCACACCTCCAGCGTCTTCCATGCCCACCCCCATAGGCCCTAGCCTCATGCAAACACCAGGATCCACGCCCACATCTGGGGCTGCGGGTAAACCAGTGCCCGCTTTCATGAGGGTGTTGGACGAGAGGGACATCGTCTCCCCTGGTAAGAAGACAGTGAAATGTCGGTGGCCTAATTGCACGGCCGTCATGCCTGCTAAGTTGATGGCGAAACATTGCCGCGGGCATATTGATACTACAGGTGGCGAGACATCCCAGGTACAGTGTCTCTGGAAAGGATGTGCGACTGGGACAGTCCAATTGCGCAACTTCGATCGGCACATCTTAAATACCCACAACGACGTGGGCTTGGTGACCTGCAGTGTCTGCGGCGATCAAAAGCGGAGCGACTCGTACAAGACATACCACGGAGGGGCGCGCTTCTGCACTAGACCTCGAAAGGCGAAAGCCGTCGCTGCCCTCGCCGCTCAGGACGCTCCTGTCGCGTCCTCATCCTCTGCGGTTGCACCACTTCCCGGACCAGGAAACCCGTCTTCCATGTTACAAACCGCTCACACCATGGCACTTCAACCATTCGCCCCCACTATTTCTTCGCACATTGGACCTATCCGCTCGGCTTCCACCGCCCGGCGAGATAGGCAGGCTCACCAAGGCACGCCATACTCTCTCGAATCGCGCCCTTGCTGGGGAATACTCCCTCCGTGACCATCTTCGGCCCACCGATTAACCTCCGCCTTCGGATTCCTCGAATCATCTCGCCAGAACCTGCAATCAGGCCTCCATCTAGCCACACCCGCTCCTCTTCCGGCTGTCGTGTTAGCCGCCTCTGTGGCTGCCGCGCAAGTAGCTATCCATGCAACCCATGCGACGCACCGGACGNCCCCGCCATGCCGTTGCGGCTCCTGCAGGCCGTGCGCGTCCCCTCATTGGGAAACGGTCTTTGAGCGAACTCCCCTTGCTCTAAGGCTTGTGCTCCGCTATCCTCCCACAGGCTGAGATCTCAATTGTTGTCGACTCGCTACACTCATCTATCTCTTGCTCCTCGCTTCACCGTCCAATGTTTGGTTAAGTCTTGCTCTCTATCATTTACTGTATCTTGCTTTTTGATGTTCGTCGTTCTCTATTACTCCACATATTCATGCGCGCTCTGTAGTCACTCCGGATAGCATCGACCAGATATCCTGCACATATCATACCCTACGGGCAATCGCCCTCATCCCCATTTTACTGTATGTAACAACAAGTATAGCATTAGGGATCGCACGTCATTTGTAGATATACCATACTACTACCCATAGCCGACATCTAGCGAAGAGCAGGGAATTATTCGTCCATCGTGATCATCGTGCGCACCACCGAAACACTGTCCCGGGGACTGGGAGGGCAAAGAGATGCGCTGGTCAATGAAGGTTGCTCCCAAGGTGTTCGCGTAGATGCGCCAAACGAGTCTTCCACTGCCGCCTCCGCCTCTCCATCTTCTTCCGCATCCACACCGCACGCAGCAGACGAACGATCTTCTCTCGTGATTCCATGAAATTCGCCTGTGCGTTCATCGTCAGCACGAAGTCATGGCATGTCGGCAAGACTCAGTGAGTGTCTACGCACCTCGGCGACGTCGAGAAGGCGCTGGCTCTCTTCCTGGGACACTTCTCTCCTCCATGTTGAGATAGAGAATGGGTCAAAGTCGGGCACGCGACGCTCGTTGGGCATGAGAGGAATATATACTACGGCGATCCCGTCCCGCCGCAGGAGAGCGGCTTCATCAAGGTCATCCAGTCGCGCGGAGACTTCGCTGTCCGCAGACTGGGATGAGCCGATCCATACTTCGCATGAGCTCAAAGGCGGTGGCAAATCTGAAGTGCGCTTCTCGTCGTCTGTTATGTTGCCTGATTGTTAGTCGTTTGAAACTGTAGAGAGCTTAGCCGAAGGCAGCGTACCCTGTGGCATTTCTCGTCGTTCCGTGGAACCTTGCTTGTCAGTCTGCTTGGCAAGAGCAGATTCCTGAGTTTGTGCAAGCTTCATGTTGGCGGTGTCGGCTGTAGATGCTTCGAACGGCGGAACACGAGACGTCTGCGCTGCGCCCTCATCACCAGGGCGCACCCGTGCAGGCCATGTCGCCCCTTTGGGCCAAGTATGTAGGCCTCGCTTTGCGGCAAGTTCTGTTGAATAGCGACGTCAGTTTATCGAACTTTGCTACTGGAATCCTTTGTCGCTTGACCTTCTGCTCGAGTAAACCACAGATCCTGATGAGAATGCCAGTCAGACGTCAAGTATTGGATATCGGACGAACTAGCACCTACTTGGGAGTCGGCGCTTGCATCAAGCGCGATGACGCAGTCGACGCTTCTACGCAGGAAAGGATAATAAGGAATGTTCAGTTCGGCTGAGTGGGCATCAGTCAAATGTGTCGGACGACGAACGATGAACATACCTCCAGCATCCTACAAAATTCGTACATCAGAGAAGAAGAGATAGGTTGGATTATACCACGTACCATGAAACCGAGAGTTTCATTCTCCGTGATATCTGGAGGACTTCCAAAACGTAATTGTCCATTCAGACCCCTCAGGAAGTTCGGAAGCTACTCATAGCTAGCGCTCAGCAACCGTGAACGACACAAAGCCGGTAACTTACCTGGTTCGGAAGCACTGGGTGGATCAACCCGAGGTCTTCCTCATTTTCGGTCACAATCTCCTCCAGCCAGTTGTAGAGTTGTACAGGAAGCAGTCGCAGGATTGGCTCGACCTCTCTGAAGTAGTGCTGTAGAAGGCCATGAGAACGAGTGATTCCGGTGCTTTGAAATCATTCACCTTGAGAGATGCACAGAATGCCGACCCGAAGATGCTAGCGCGGAATAAGCAACGGTTCGGGCGTGGGATGTACTATTGATGGCTTACCCGGCAAGGATACTGAAGCTCAACTCCGGCTACTACGGTCAGTATCAGCATCCCATAGCACAGAGAGGCTGCTTACCCGACGCTCAAGATTCTTCCCATTCATGAAAGGCCTACCCAACGCCCAAGATGGAATCCAAGCTGTATCCGAGGACAGGTCACCGAAGACATCTTACAAGACAGGTCATCTAACGTACCACCCAATTCGTCACAGCCAACTTCATATGGCGTAAACTCGTACCAGAGCCATCTGATGTTCTTCTCTAGGCGATGTTGTTTGTCATCCAACGACCTAGTACGATCGTCGTCGACGGAGAGCGCCTTCGCGCCGACAACTTCTCGTATCTCTTCTGCATTTTCTGGAGGCGTGACTATAGAGGTACGTCAGTAGACGCTACAAGAGACGATACGACGAGTCGCGCACCGTGTTGGATTGCGCTAAGTATAGGCAGAGGAAGAGCGCCATTGTCTATGTTCCGACGGAAGAAGTGTAATGATAGGTGTCGTGGGTCGAGTCGTGTGATGTCTGTTGGGATGAAGAGCCTGGAGGACAGTAAGGTCCCATAAAGGTCTACGAGCGAAGCTGTGCCTGTGGGGCCAGCTGCCTTCCGCAGTATCCCGGACTGCGACCAAGTGAGTGAGGGATCGCATCAAAAAGCAGCAGTCATACCAGTAGATACTACGCATACGGGGCGTAAGCGAGGAGCACCAGAACTACGGACGACGCATACCTTGTTCGTGGGTGGTTTGACTAATGCGTCCAGAGTCTCCATGTCCAGATAGCTGGTTTGGATACGTTCTTTAGCATGGGCCGCAGCGTCTCTCGGAGTATAAGAGCCAGCGACTCCCGAGTAGAGGACACCCAAAGCCCAGCAGCTACCTAGAAGGCATTCATCGTCAACACAGTCCTGACGGGAGTCCATACGACGCACCTGAAACGCCAGCAGTGTACGTTACACAATCCAGGATTCCGTTCGAATTGGCGGCAGCAAGCGATCCAAGAGTGTTGAGCATCGCGCGATACCCTGAACGTTTGGCGGTGTCAATACCGATTCCTGCAGGTATAACATGTCCCCACAAACCTCCACCAGAGCCAGCGATGGCGACAATCGGCAGGTCGCGTTCGTCGATTTCGCTTTCCGGCACGCCCATCAACTTCGCAAACGATGCCTTCATTCTCCTCTTCCGCTCCCCGAGGAAAGCCCTCTCCGCGAGGCACAATTCCTCGCCGAGACGGACGTCTGCATCCCACTCGCACTCTGGATTGACAGTGATGTCAGGCGGGCTGTTGACTATCTCATCATACAGCGAGCCAGGTCCAAGCCCAAGTTCGAGCAAGAGAGCAGACATGCGTTCCTGGATGTCTGCAACCGAAAAGGACGAAGGCCACTGGATGTCCGGCGTTGGGAATGATGTACTAGGCCAGGTCCATGTTGCCATAGAGGACGAAATGGCTTGCACCGGGACAGAGAATTGGAGAAACGAAAGGCCGCGCCAATCCGACTGAGGATGCCTTCGTGAGACATCGAACCTCTGCAAGAAAATCGAATTGGCAGTACCTTGGAAGACTAATAGGCAGTGATGCAGATCGTTATTCCGATGAAGAAGTCCGTGCTAAGACAATGATTGACGACGAACCTCTTCTGCGCCTTGATCATCTTTCCGAGGAGTTGGTTTACAAGTAACTACAGACTACAGAATATTATCGCAGATCAGCAGAGACATTGGGCACATTATACATGTAGATGGCGACCTTGCGTTTTTCATCCGACGCGCTTGCCAAGGGTTTGATGTTGAGAGCGCTTTGCGCACTTTTAGAATATATATACCAGATAGGCACACCAAAGGCTGCACAAGCCGTCCCAAGCACTAGCCATAGAGAATGACTCTTTGAGTCACCTGCGATCGCCAATGTTTGCGAAGGATGAGCGAGCACGATACAGTTCAATATGAACAATGCACTTACGTTGCAACGAGCTCTGACCTTGGCTGGTTGACCACGGCCATGGTGTAAACGCTCTGTGTCTCCCGTGCGGACGACATGTTCGGGCTAGTAATGGTGAACCAACGACGCGTGCTCTGTAGCAGGGCGCAGTACAGCGTAGGTGCTGTAGACCACTCATGCAGGACGAGCACTACAACCTACTCGATTATTCTAACAGTATTACCGTCACACAGTTGAGCGGTGAGTTAGAGGAAACATATGTCGATGGCGGTGGAAGAGCAAGTGGGTCGTCGAATGGAACCAGATATCAACTGGATATATACTGAACTGCGTCCACTGGCACAGGTCTAGACTCTGCGAGCGTCTTGGTGTCGTCAGTGGTGCAGAAACACATGCACCGAAGTCTTGGCGCGTCTATGGGTGCCGTGTTCGATCCCCAGTTCGTGCACTTTCNTTTTTTCCTCTTTCAGGGTAGTACTCTGGTTTTACGATCGCCACTGAGGATCTTTCATTCGGACGAGTGAATGAGTAGCGTGTTGAGATATGCCATAGATCGAATAGCAAGATATTAAGCCATGTATTACCATACCCTAGCAGTAGGGAACCCCATCTACGCCTTGTCTACGCTTGAAGCTATTGCCTGTTTTCCGGCATGCGCGCCAACTGGCTCTTGCTCCGAATCCGCATTCGACGCTTCGAGTACCACTCCCAAGTCAAACGCACAACTTCGCCATCTGCATCCCAGGGCGTCGGGATCTCTGAGTATCCGGGGCGGGCGGTCGGGTGACGAAGGTATACCACAGAACACGTCGCAAATGAAGGTTCGAGGTATGCGGGGATGAAGATGAATGGTGACGCATATGGCGGAAGGTGGAAAGGAGTGAGGTTCGAACCCGACTTCAAATCAGTCACGGACCAGGCCTTCGGCTTGTTCTTGCGATCTTGTGACTTGACGTCCACAGCGTCCGACTCCTCTGAAGCTGCTTCGGGCTTTGCAGAAGCCTCCGCATCGGTCGAGGTCTCTTCCGATGCCGTCTCGTCCTCGACAGGCTTGCTGGATCCCTCTTCTGCTTCCTCTGCCTCCTCCTCTGCCTCCTCCTCGACCTCCTTCTCTAGATCTTCCTTCGCTTCTGGACGAGGTTGAAGGAAACGGATGGCCTTTGGATCCACAGACACCATATCACCCGGAGCGAGGCGAGTATTAGGGTTAGTGTGCTGGAGGGTGAGCCGTGCAGGGCGGTATGAGTTGCATTCGAAAGTAGTTATAAGCAGAACGCACGCACCTTCTTGCCGTTCAATAGCACATTACCATGAATGACCATCCTCCGTGCATCATACACGCTATGTGAGAAGCATGCCCTGAAGATGACCACGTCTATCCTCCGTTCTACCTCAGAGAACATCAAGCTCCCGACGGGTGCAAGGCCCTTCTCCTTCTCTTCCTCTGCACGCCTCGCTGCCATCCCTGCGGCCTTGTTCTTCAAAGCCCACTTGTTCAATTCAACGGTCGACTCGAGGGAGGTGGCTTCAGGAGGGCGGACGTCAGGCAAGTTCTCCGGGAGGTACCACCGCCTGAAGATCTTCTCGTTGATGTAGTCACCATGGTAAGCACGAAGAAGGGACTTCGCGGTCCACCGTCTCCAGTTGAGGGTTTCCTGGTACTCAGTGCGGTTCGTGACCTTCTCAAGGGCACCAAAGGAACGTCGCCAGAGGTTGTACAAGTTGTGCGGGTGCCAGCTCTGCACGGTCGTCAGCGGTGTTGACGTGTGTGGAAGAACGTCGAGCGCACCATACGGGGCAGCGCCCTCTTGAAGTTGTATA
>JAPEVG010000723.1:0-11600 GCA_029747595.1 Trametes cubensis
CGCCGCCCGCACCCTCGCCCATCCTTTCGCCATCCGGAACCAGCAGAACATTTTCCAGAGCTCACGAATCTGATCAAGTACTTCACGCACACAATAGAATGGGAACCGATACCGTCGCCGACGCTTAACGACACTCACCACAGAATTGACATACACCGACGCATCGTACAGCTGTCGTCTAGCTGTGCAAGGCTTCGCTGACAACAACGCTACGATATTGAGCCAACTGCTATCCCTACTTCACCTGCTTTGACGGCGACTTCTGATTCATGACCCTCCGTGCCCCCCTCTCCCGGTACTCTCGCGATCAAGCCGATATCATAATCGTGACCCTCACCTTGCGCATCACCTCCGTGGCTCCAATAGGTCTGCAGTACAAATTCTGCGCAGGCAAACCCCTATACCAGACAGCGTCGCCGCTGGCGGTCATGGTATTGTGTGCTCGCGAACGACAGCACGACACGTGAGGTGCTCCAAAGGTGCGGGGGATAGAAAATGATTAGATGTGGGCAGAGAGGATAGAACTGAGTGCATACCGCTGCGAGGCATGATTGGGGTGATTGCTTGAGACGTTTGATAAAATGTGTGTTCTCGACTACACATCTCACTTTTGCTGCGTTGACACGCTAGTAATGATAATTGATCTCTTTCCAGATCTTGAATCCGAGGGATGCCCATCGGCGAATTGCCTCGAAACGCAACTGTGTCATACGCCGAATCAACTCAAACATCGTTCCGTATTCGCAATTAGAGCAATACTCACGATGACCTGTCTACGCCTCCCCTTCGTGGATTCTCATGCCGCCTGATATATGCATGAGGGTACGCATAGCTAACAAGCAAGCTCGAGCGTGTATACGGTACACGATCATCGTCTGCCTAGGGGAGACAAAGCTCGAGCTGATTGAGGCCAACGGTGACGCCAGCGCTGATTTAGTGATGGTCATAGAACGGGTCTTGGTTTCCCCAAATGGTGGTGGTAGAGGTGCCGAGCCCTTCAGAGTGGAAGTTATTACAGAGGGAACATGTCGTGATGGGAAGGACTGGTATTGGATTGGGAGGACAGGCGACGAAGTCTTGGATGATGTGTTGATGCTCCATGGTGACTCGTTCGATGGTGGTGATCCGATGAGCACAGTGACAAAGGAGTATACGGAGTGATGTTTCGCGAACATACGCAGGTTCATGTTCGACGGTTGACCGCGGACGGGATGAGCATTTGACGGTGCGCGCGCCTAAGCCTTGAATTAACTCCGCGTCACCTTAACCGTTGACACTCAGACGGCTCTTGGATCACGTGCCACATTTTCCTAACCTTGGCCCAGACAAATGCGCTTCAGCGACATCTCGTACAATGCCCGTTACATTCTTATCCGTTGACTATGCAAGTTCATGGCATCCCCAATTATACAGCTCTATGTTGAGCCCCGTGCTCGCACATGTGAGTCATCGACGACGATGCAGACATACACCGATGGGGACTCTGCTTAATTGCGTTACATCGGAGATGAAGCGAAGTGCGTCGTTTTTCGAGCACAACATTCTGGCTTATGATTGACTGACTAGCCGGAATTGAGCCCCACTCATGCCGGTCATGGAATAGCACTAGACTGTTGCCTTGACTATCTCGTAGACAGCTACCAGCGCGACCGTCGGTTCTACTTCGAGACCCTTGCTACGGCCATCTCATCAAGTAAAGTACTTTCTCCCCCTTCCCTCTTGCCTGACACTGCTTAGCCGGTTAGACGTGGAGTAAACGCGAAACACTTCACGAACACGCCTGGTGTCAAGTGCGGCCTGCGGAAGGAGTTCAACGTGCGGCATGTTCGCGTTTCGTAACACCATTCTCCCTGCGCGGGTGTCTGGGATCCGTATAAGCGGCAGCCGTTGGCTGCTGCCGACGCTTTCAACCACTCTAGGGCCCTCACGCACAAACACCAGCTCCGCTGGGTCAAAGAAAGACTTCACTGCAGATAGCTTCCAGAGCTCGCTACCGCTGTCTATATCCGCCTCCCTCTCGACGGACTGTCCTCACCGTGCCGTCGCGCAGCATTGACTCCTGCCCCTTCAGTGCGCCATTTCCCTACATAATCTCAATTATACGTATTTACTCCGTCAGCTCAAGCATGCTGCACCCCGAGCACGCGATCGATCAATAGTGAATACCCGCAAATGGGGGCAGATGAAGTCATCCTGTGCGTCTAAGAATATATAGGGCGCCTCCCTCTTTCATGCCTCAATCATTCGCCCACGGCCCTTGCGTGCTTGAGCTCGGATACGCTCAAGACAGATGAATTCTGAGAAGGAGATGATAGAGAAGTCGCCAGGCCTGTATACGCGAAGCCACGTGCGTGATCAGGGTAATGCAGATGTACTGGTTACGGGCCATGCTGATTATATTTCACGATTTTGACGATTATGGACCCCTCATCCACGATCGGCAAAAGGCCCATGGCGAAACCAAGCGTGGGTACGACAAACGCTTTGTGATCAGATTCTGCTGTCTTCCGCACCGCTCTTCTACTTTGGCACCCCTAATTGACATTGGTCTAGTATTTTTGCGCTTCAAGCTGGTGTTCATAATTTAGGGTATACACGCGAAGGGTCCTCTCTCATACGTCCCGTTACATCTGCGTCAACGCACGCACGGCTGGCACGCCCATTCAGACCAAGTGGCTGGAACGATATGGCATGATAGCTGCAGCTGTGCGGCTGATCCCGATGGCACCCTTGAGGAAGCTATCTCTATTGATGCTGTTGACCGTCTGCATGCTACAGCATCCACACTCGTTCCCGAGACTCGCAACCTGAATGACTGTTTGCACCAACATGGTCCGACAGAAAGCAGAAAGCGTCATCATGGCGAAAAATTATTCAAGATTCGTGCAGACTGAGGGTTCCAATTCTATCGAATTTGTAAGGGGGAGGCTCTTTGAGCGCAGATGTTTAGTATGTGTGCGTTGGCTCGGCGCGAACCTTACTTCGCGCCTGCACATATCTGCGGAAACTGAGTCGCTGATGTCTTCCAGTTTCGACCCGAATGGCCGCCTGCCTACGCGTAGACGAATCTTCCTTTTTGGGTCTGATATAGTGCAGTATGCCTCGAGTACTATATGTACATTCGACGGATTCTTATTCTAGGAGGACACGAGGGGTCTCTCCATCGCCGGTGTAAGACCATGTTCGTGCGCTGAGTAATGAACTGGATATGCATACCTGCTATAGCGATGTTTAGTGAATAGTCCGACGCACACTATTCAAGTGCGAGATGCAACGATAGTTGACTCGAATACTCTCGTCGCAACGGTCAGTTCCATCCCTTCTAGAACGATCAACACGACGCCTCAGATAACAATGTTAAAGTCAACTTACCTCATGCAGCGGTAATACGACTAGGCAAGGATGACCTGAGCAGCGAGAGATAGGGGTTTCGGACGGCGGAGGCGAGCATTCGTAAGGGCAAGAAACAAAGTGAGAGACGATATCTTGCATTGGTATGACATAGATGGAGGCTTTGAGATTCATGTAGACGAGGCGCACGCCCAGACCTTCGTACTGCAGGTAAGGATCTATTGCTATGTCCGCTGTTGCGAGCGCAGAGAATTGCTTCACTGCTGCGAATACTTGGCGTCGATCTATGCCTATGGCTGACGAAATTCTACGGTGAATGAAGATCGATTGTATCTGCCCAAACCTCGGTACGTGATCTGAGGAGTGGCAAAACGTGATTTGGCTATCGCCAGCGTGGTGGTTAGCATCCGTGAAACGTCGGCCCTTGTATGTGACGGCATGGACCAAGTTTCCAGTAGGATTCAGCATGGGTAGGTCAGTGACGTTGGAGTCACAGTGTCTATAGCCTATAGAGTCGGAAAGGGAGCGGTCTGCATTGATTCGATGCAACAACGCATAGTATGTCGTAGAGGGGAGGGTGACGGCGCTGGCATCCAGAAGGTCATCGGAAGTACCAACAGGGATACCGAGGTCAGACACGGTAAGAAGACCAGTATCGCTGGTGCCGGCGGAAGTTTGTAGCAGTGATGCAAACAGATGGTGTGACGAACTTCTGAACCTAGAAGGCAGGGGAGCGACCTGTAAGCGACACAAAGAGAGTCTTCAGTCTGTGAGCGAATGACTATATTGCATAGTACAAGTACCTGTAAGCGACACAAAGAGAGCTACAAGTACTTGGTAAGTAACTGCATATGTAGGCATAGTAGTGAAGGAACTTACTCTTCAGTCTGTGAGCGAATGACTGAAGAGCAGAGGCGAAGAATGTCCTCCTTATATACTGAGAGAGGAGTGCCATGAGTAAGCGAAGAAAGGAGGCATGTGATCGCTATGTACGATGAGTAAGTGCCGAGCATAGACTGAGTAAGACGATGGTGCGAGTATTGCGTCATATGGTATCATAGGTAGAGAACCCTCTGGAAGGATCCGTAGCAGTGTAGAACGCAACGGAAAGATGGAGGGAATGTCCAAATGTCTAACTACAGTATGTACTCTGAGCAGTCCGTAAAAGGTAGGTAGGAAAGTCCATGCTGTGCGCGTTGTAGGCGCCACAGCCACTAAGTCCACATTCCCGGTCCGGCACAGCCGACAACCTGGAAGTTCAACATGGTGGACCTCTGTTGAATGATGCGAGGAAAGGAGAGCTCTCAAATTGCTCGCCATACAGAAAGACTGAAAAAGTGTGTGTTCCATCTCGCCTACGTAGAGAATATATCACATTTGAATAAACTGAGGACCAAAAGACTCACTAGGACGCGCGTTGCTTCCAATCTGCCGGATTAATCCGATGAGCCGCTCAAATGGGAAGGACCAATAGGCGTGTGCGGGTCCAAATGTCTTCAAGACCTCATCCAGATGAAGCGCAATATGGTGGTTTGGAGTAAGGTCCAAATCGGGGAATAGTTCACGGAGCCCCTGGATATAGCTGAGTATATGGTGTTGGTAGGATGATATGACTTCAGCATTGAGCCGTCTAGTTGTACCACGTTTCACAGCAATCACGAGGTCCAGAAAGTTGGCAAGCAACAGTGTACGTCGTTCAGACGTGCCTGCAGTGCTCCAGATGCGGATGAGGGAGATAGGTAGGTTGACGAGGCAGAAGGTCCGCCATTGGTCAGCGCTGAGCGACCCAGCCGAAGCGGATCCGACTTCTGCAGGTGGACGGCCAAGATAGCTTGGGTATATGGTTTTCGCCATGTCTGCTCTGATATGTTGGAGGATGTCGCGGCCAAGGACGACGCCTTTTCGGAGACGACGATTGGGCCCCTCAGAGATAGCTCGAGATACAGGGTGCGCTTGCTCTGATGCTTCGCGTCCCTAGGTTCTGTGTAAGACAGCTCTGGGCAGCTAGGTAGAGTATAATTTACCTTCAATATCGCTTCAGCAAGCTTGGATTTTGTCAGCGAGCCGGGGTCTCCCAAGTTCTCGGCCTGATATACCGCGCGCAACAGCCGGAGGTTGAGCTTTCCCTTCAGCGACGATGCACTAGAGCTCCGAGAAGCTTTTGATTGAGCGAATACTAGCTCTTCTACCGTCACAGGCGTAGACTCCGTATCGTCGTCCAGTCCGTCCGGTGTGACGGTCTTGAAGTCCATGCCAAAGATGCGTCTACAGTGTCGTTGGAATAGTCCTAGAAAGAGGTTGTGCATCGTATCGATCACAACGTATCGAGTTGGCCGCCAATAGGGAAGGTCTAGCAGGGCAGAGTAGCGAATCCCGGACGATTTGAACAACTGTCCACGGCGTTTATCCGTAGTTGCCGCCTTCCACTCCTCGGCAAGACGTCGGAAGGTGTCGCAGTCTCGGCGCGGCCACGACTCCTTATTCAGGTTATTGATGGAGGACTTTTGCAGCTGACAGAAGGAGCAAAATAGGGTGGAGGTATGGGATGATTGCCCGCTTACTTTCCTGCCAGCTCCCAAGTCGCAAACCAGAGGTAACACAGCACACCTCGCCAAGCGTCCTTGAGAATGGTGTGCCGTTCTGGAGTAGAACACTCCGGGGGACCAAAATTGGTTGAGCTCGCGCACAAGTGGACCCAGAAAGTGGTTGACTTGTTCAAGAGAGGGCGCCTTCGGTCCTGGAATAACTCCCGCAAGATAGACATTCTCGCGTTTATATCGGATATCGGGAGGCAGGTTTAGGCAGACCATGAAGACAACACCCGCAGAATACGTGCTTCCTCCGTGGCTATTCCCTCGAGGATTGAACCAGTCGACGAACAAGCTGAAGAGATAGCGCCCTTCTGAGCCACAGTGGCGTAGGAAGGGCTCACCGTCGGCAGCAAGGAAGTTCAGGATCTCTTGTGACTCTAAGATGTCACCCACGGAATCTGCTGAATGGAAACTTGCGGGATGTTGTGATGCATCAAGGTAGCGCTCGATATCGGGACGTAGCAGCATGCGGCCTAGCCAGGATACGAAAGTTTGGTACGAGTAGGTGCGGATAGGACGTCGACTGGACTGCCTCAAGAGTCTTCTTCCACACCCAGGGCCGGAGGGCGTAGTGCGGTATTGGCACTCATCGGGGAAGACAGGTTTGCGGTTCTCATCTACAACATCGCGGTTCGGTGAAGCACCCGTTCCGGGTGTGGGGTCCGGATTGGCTTCTTGCGTGCCTGCGAGTGCGGGATGTAGCGCAGAACAAGAGGGGCAGCATGCGTACAGTACATAATCAGGTTCCAAGTGGAAACGGGCCCTAGCGGTACTGAAATCGCTTGGAATAGACGACAAGATGCGATCAATACGATGATACCGAGAGATGCTAGCATGCCCTCTAGCGAGTAGTTGAATAAGGGTTTTGGCTGCTTGAAGGATAAGTCGACATCCCACAAAGGGCAGTTGATAGACCATGTTGAGAACGAGGACCAGAAAGAGGATAATGTTGACCGCTGGATCATGCTGTGAATGATCTCCGCGAAGCTGGTCTGTGTATGTCACAAGTTTTCGCTCAATAGCGCTCGATGCAGGCTTCAAAGCGTGATACAACATACCTGTGTCATAGTAGATGTATGGTGCGGCAGCTCGTTGGGAGGCACTCCCCACGAGGCGCAATTGTCTATTCCACTCATCTTGTCTGAAACGTTCCATGCGTTGAAGCTCTGATAACAAGAGGCGAGCGGAACGTAGGAGAGAATCCGGTGCTACTCCACGGATGGACTGTAGATGTTGTACCACAATCTCGTAATTCGATTGGAGGAAGGCAACGTGCAGCAAGGTCTCGGCGTTTCCTGGAGAAGTGCTCTCGAGACCAGAGGGGCCCGAGTCCCATGCGTCGTACTCACAGGAGCTTGGATACATAGAGGTGGAAGTGCCGGGTGGAAAGAGGAAAAGCAGTGCAGGAGGGGTCCTATAGGTTGTAATGCGCTCTTCTATGTCGACAGTCTCGGGGAAGTGGAACGCATGCACGAGAGAGTCCAACTCGATCGCGGGAACCTCTGACATATCCGCGGGCGGTTGGGTCGATGCTACCGTTCGGAACAGGGGATGGTCGTCGCCACCTCCACAGTCGCGTAGTGCTTCGACAAGAGCGATACGATGGAAGGCGCCTAAAGCGCCGTTCTCGCCTTCGGGGGTGCCCTTAGGCCTCAGGGCATCTTTCATCTTCTGCTTTTGCTTATGCTTCTGACATGCGGATCGACTTTGTAAAGCGCCCGACGTGTTATTCCCGTTGTCAGTGCACAGATCGCAGAAACACTGGGGCATCGGAGGAGAGTCTGTATGGGTCGTCAGCTGCTTCGTACACGCGATGGATGGAAATCGACCTACATGACAGTTAATGAGAGCGATCGTCAGGCTCTTTTGTTGAACAACCAGATGGGTGTAGCGAAGTGGGCGTATATATGTACTGACGGACCACGTGATACTTGTACGTGACTTCTCTTCGCCCTGACCACGTATTACAGCTGATGGTGTGTCACGCGTGAGTCCACCCGCAATGCTGTACTTTGAATGGCGCATCGTGGAACACCGGTCGCTCAGCAGGATGCCCTAATGTATGCTCAGTAGGTGCGCGACCCAGATGCTAAGCCTATGAAGAGCGTAATATGCGCGCGCACGGTTGAAATGCCTTACCAAGGCTGGCCACACACTCGCGCTCGATCATGGTAGATAATGAGCCTTGAAAAAACGATTGATAACTTCAAGGTTGCGACAAAACTACGAAATCCGAGCGTGGACCAAGGGATAGACGAACCCGTACCGTGAATCGTGACGACCTGTGAGTGTTGTGAACTTCGGTCCGCACGTACCCAGGACTTGATAGGACGTACCTCTGTTGTAGGGTCCCTGAGTTAATATCCCTCATTCTCATTCTCATCATCGTCAGTGTCGGATTCGACGATGATGGGGAACTCCGAAGTATCCCCACGGCGGATGCACACATATTCATCACTAGGATCCTCCGAGCATGATTCTTCGGCCTCCATTGAAAAGCACGACAACGTCTCTTCATCATCGAGATCGCTGTCTGATTGTTCCATGTCCAAATCGTCGTTCTCCGAGTAAACAAAGATGTGGTCGGCATCATGGAAGTGATCAGAAGAAATGGAACCCACACGGTGTTGAGCGTGCGGGTGGAATATGGGATTAGTGCGATCAACGTTGGCGCTATCGGTTTCGACTTGAATGACAATGCTGTTCACGCTTTGCCCATGACCTGCATGAATGGTGACTGTGATACGCATGGGATGGATGTGGAAGGCGGTGTCTGCATGGCGAACATCAGCAACGTTGAAACCGGGCGCAAAATTCATGAACAAGAGCTTAACATGCCTTCCTGGACGATCAGTCGGACAGAAATCCATCTAGACATGCTATTGTGAGCGTCTCCTTGCGCAACGTGACCCCAGGAGAGCGTGTGACGGGATTCCCCCTGTTCGATGCCGATGTGAACCGACAGGGTGATAGTGCGTTGCTGCAGTGTGCTGGCCATCCACTCTTGGACATTTTCCGTTGTGATATCGAGCTCGACGATCCGGTTGCGGTGCTCCCGTTCAGGGTACGAGGACCGGGGAGGGCGACTCTGACTTGCTGCAGGACTGTGGAGAAACCGCTCAACTGCTAGATGCGTGACATGTGGCGCCGTGAGGGAATCGACACATATCAGCTCGCGCCCTTGTACATCCATAACGCGGATTGCCGGCAGGGATGTGTCGACATCTTGACGAACATGGGGGGCGTCAGGGAGTTCGGCTAGCACGGAAGGGGCAGCTATAGCATTGTTGAGGTGACTAGATGTGTCGGAGTCAATGCGGCAAGAAGGGAAAGACATGATATCGCAATAAATGTGAGACGAGACCCGAGAGATCTGGATGAAGGACCAGCGATCCCATGGAGTCTTATACTTTTACGATTCGTCGTAATGCTCATGGGATTGACGCCTCCGACACTGCCTCTACTACAGGAATGTGATAATGTTGGATGTAAGGCGGGGCACTAGGATCTTGGTTAATATCCAACTTCCCCAAACGAGTTGATCGATCGGTCACGTACCCACCTTACTCAACCCACTACCACGAAAATAGACATTTGATCCACGTACCCGTGCCTTCGGCACGAATATCAGTCAGCACGGATAGCTCCCCGTAAAGGTGGCTGCATTGTTGCAGGTTCTACTGTGGCCGCTGGAACAAGTGGGAAGGTGCGTGAATCTTGAGAGGGCGTGAGGGTGTGTTGTGGCCCAAGATTCGAGAACCGAGGTCATAATGGAATACGAAGCATTGATGCGCTGGCCATCCACCATGTGAGGGCATCGTAGCAGCGCTCGTTGTATCCTGTGTGTGGTGTGGTTGATGTTAACAATCAGGGGGATCTTGGACGGGACGAGCAAACTTATAGCGCGCGACTTCCGAAGGAGAGACAGTAACACGGAGAGAAATATAGATGCCGCCATTTGAATGAGGAAGAGGAGGAGGAAGAAGAAGGTTGAAGCCGCAACGAGAAGTCATAGGCGCCCGTCGACGTGATGCCAGCGCTTGCGTGTTCACAATATGATGGCCGATGACACTATCTCCACATATATCATCATTTCATCCTCCTCCATTTACCCCTCACCGTCCGAGATCCCTGATCCGGCTGCTGCATATAGAGCTTCACCCATTGTGCTCATGGCGAGTGAAAATGACTCCGTATCCACCCATCGCCACCTGCATTCGCTCCCGATTCGCGCAAGCGCGTGTGGCCAAGGCAGATAGGCACCATTACGGTTTCCAGTTCCACCATCGGAGCAACAGTCGCGAGCCGACCAAACTACGAAGAACCTACGTGTGATTTAGCTGCCTCTCAAATGCTCAGCCGGTACAAAAACCGGACGCAGCTGTCGTTCGCAAGCCTATACCCTCTAGGCTAGGGGGAATCCATGAATGATGCTATTACAGCGATCTACATCTCGCAGGTGCTCCTCTCCGACCAGCTGTGGCACGAGTATCCAAACTAGTACGAGGTCATCGCGCTCGATAGTTTCCCTAGCCCTTCCGGCAGCAGAGGAAATGCCTAGACCAACTTCCAGCACCTATACCATTAACGACCTCAGCAAGAACTTAGAGGAAAAACAGCGACGGGAATGGTCGAGAACGTAGGCCTCCCGGGCGCATTGTCAACGTGCATAATTGGTTATGGATTGCATCATCGAGCACGATTTCATTCCTGTAGGATTCACTATAGACTAGGTGCAAGATCAAATATATGTATCCGGGACGGGGGACGGTGAAACACTTTCACAGTTTCATGGTTTTAGGTCCGGTGACACATTCGTGGCGAATAAGGCAATAGTGAGGGTGAGAAGGCATCACTCCTATCGATCTAAAGATTTTTCCAATGATTGGCCAGTCACTGGGGGAGCACCTTGGACTCGAGACGGCGCGCTGACTGAGTTGTAAATTTGTTGGGTTGTCATCGGCCCGATCAGTCACAGCAGCCCAAGAACGCGCACATATGGCAGGTGGTGAGATGTCCAGGATCTCTCCAGGACCGTGTTGGGACAGATATTCGCGGACACTGGTGGGCTCGAGGTCGATGCGCGGTGCGCAACACATGCGCTACGCTCGACGTCCGGCTGGGTGCACAGGGAGAGGTTGGTGTGGAGAACGAAAAGAGGCCAATGTGGAAGACGAAGCGGGCATGCGACGTGGTGGCCCAGTCTAACGGAACCGTACGCGTCGAGGAGTGTTGGAAGTGAGTCCTGGGCTCCGGAGATCTAGCGGAGTCGATGGTGAATACAATGATGCCCGAGGGCCAGGATACGGGAGCTCACCATCTCTGATAGTTCGACGCATCGCAGGCTCAGCACAATCAAGCTACGCGGTCCTTGACA
The DNA here is from genome assembly GCA_029747595.1 of Trametes cubensis. Lineage (NCBI taxonomy): Eukaryota > Fungi > Basidiomycota > Agaricomycetes > Polyporales > Polyporaceae > Trametes > Trametes cubensis. The sequence continues at coordinate 11,320 of JAPEVG010000723.1, forward strand.
GAGGATGAACGGTTGGACGAGGTGCCAGATGCCTAGGGAGTTCGGCGTGAGGGTAATCACACGATGCGCAATGAACATGTAGTGCTGACCGTTTCGTTGTGGCCGAGAAATGTGGAACGTCGAGCTAGCACTTGATCTCTGAGAATACTGCTGCCTTGACATGGAACGTTTGCGGCCCGAAAGAGTCCACGAGTGAGCTACGGCTAGACTGTCCGAGGATGGGTGGTCTAGAAGAGTGGATGATGGCGAGGGTGGATGCTGCTCGTCCTCCGCGGCAATCG
>JAPEVG010000724.1:0-11561 GCA_029747595.1 Trametes cubensis
GAGCAGCTGGTACCAGTGCAGCGCTTGGCAGCCACAGAACGTGATCTATACCCCAGTTCTCTTTGTGAGTACTTGAAGTTATATGTTGTAGAAAGATAGGGAGGCCTCGACGGCACGCACCGCGAGCGAGAGCAGGGCGATGATGACGATACCCAGCGTCGCATCGAGGTGCTCGGACACCTCTGCGAGCGTCTGGCCGCCGATGATCGTGTTCACGACCAGGTACCCTTGCAGCACGAGCACGTTCAGGATGCTCGGGATGATCACGCCGTAGTACCTGTGAGGCCACAGCCCGCGTCAACATGCGCTATTCGTGCACATAGCACTATGGATGGACCACTGACCCCCACGAGAAGCGGCTCTGCACCATGGTCCGCGTGCCGAGCTTTGGGCCAAAGATCGCGCTACGGCCGGGGTCAGCTTCGGGTCCACGGTGGAAGCAGGATGGGGGTTGGTGGGACTTACAAGAATGCGGGGAACGCACACGTTCTGCACACAATGATTCAGTATTCAGCACTCTCTAACCCACCTAGGGTGGAAATATGTGTTGCTTGGAACGTACATGATGTCCACGATGATGATCACGTATAGCGAGTCGAGGATGCCCAGGCCGTAATACGCAGGCCCGACCGTCCCTGCGCTGAGTCTGTCGAATACGTCAATCACCCGACTACTATGCAACAGACTGGGCGCAAAGAGGCAGAGACGACGCACGTCAAGATGTTCGCGTTCGCAGAGAACCACACGAAGAAGAACTGGTACAGCCGCCTGTCCGTCCGGTCCCTATCCGGAATAGGCGCGATCCTGGGTACAATGCAAAAGCCCGCCCATTCCACCCACATACCCCACGGTCAGTATAAATCTTGACGGTGAGTTCTTGCTAGCGGCCAGTGCCCGAGTGCTCACCCGTTCACCTCCAGACCCCACCGCGCGAGCTGGGCCGTGACGGCCCTCAACGCCCTCCCGATCCGCGTCTTCGCCTCGCGCACCGCGGTGTCCGCCTCGCTCACGAGCACCGTCGTCCCCAGCTCGTGCTCATGCTCATGGCCATGGCCCCGCCCCAGCTCAGGGAGGCGGTATCGAGCGTCTTTGTTTGTGTGTTTGTCGTTGTCTGTGGTCTTCTCCGCGTCGCGGGTGCGCGCTGGGGTGTACGGCGGGGGCTCGAGCTCCTCCTTCTGGATCGAGCTCGCGTCTTCGTCGAGGAGGATCAGCATTGTAGCTCGTACTCGGAGAGCTGTGGGGGNTTGCGGGGTTANGGCGACTGTAAGGCTGTGAAAGGTCCTGAAATGGCCGATTGGCTGGGTGTCCGTTCAATAGCAGAGGTTAGTCCCTCGGAGGCGGTTCTGCGCTACGGAAATGCAGGTCTCAGAGGTAGGTGGGGGCTATCAGAGCGAAGATCATGAAGCGTCCGCCCCGAGCTCACGAGCAGGTAAGAGACAAAGAGTAAGAGAAGAGACTCGGACGTGGACTTGGACGTGGACGTGGAGGCCACCCTCCTGCGGGGTCATACGCCGTCCGCCGTCCGCCGTCTCACGTCCACTCGCACGATAACGCCCCTGCGATTAGAGGCCGCCCAAAGGGCAGGTATGGGAAGCTGGAACCCCACATCGGCCGCTGACGCCTGAGGCCTGGGGGACCGCGAGGAGTCGACGACCCGGTGCGCGACTGATAAGCAGAGCAGCGTGCGATGGAGTCCTCAGAAAGAAGACGGCGGCGCGGGCAAGGTTCTGCCAACCGCTGAGAAGCTCAGAGCAGAGAGCAGTTATCTGGGATTCGGGCGAACGAGAGAGGGACTGGAGACGGTAAGCGTTCGCGGCCTAAGCGTGTCGAGCGAGGTCTGCCTGGACTTGCGCACCTGGATACTTCCTCCACCTCCGCCGTCCCACGGAGGAGCGGATGAATGGCGGAGCGTGGGCGTCGCGCGACCCAAGGCCAAGCACCGTGCTCCAGCGACGGACCTTAGGCGCTACGAAGCGCTTACCGAAGATGATAGGTAGCACGCGTGGGACGCACGTCCCACTTCACATGCCCTAGCGGCCTGGCACAAGTTGGGAAGAAGCACAGACATAGTCTCTCTTGCTCGCGCGTGCCGTACGCCTTGCTGATAGACTTCGGTCGTTCCGAAAAGAGATTGTGTGTGTGGGTGCAGCATCAACGATCAGAGAGTCCCGCAAGTGGAATAATATACGATATATAGTACAACGCGAGGGAGTCGCCCTCACTCCCTCTGAATGAGCGCCAGCAGCCCGAGTCCGCCCAAAAGGGCATACTTGAGCTGTGGGAAATCGTTCTGGTACCACGGCACAGGCGTGAGCATGCGCGTCCCATACCAAACACGAAGAAGGGAGATATTGAAAGGCGTACCATAGCAATGGTCACGTATCCGACGTACGGCAGGAACCTGAACGGCGCACGACGAACTCGGCGGTTAGCGCGTACGAACATTGCACAGCCGAGTAGAGGAGACGGAGATCGCGCACCCTCTGACTTTGCCGACGATGTGTTTCCGCTCTAGCCATTCCAGTCCTTGGTACAGGTCAATGTCGTCGATTGGGTTGTTGTCCCCCTTGGTCAGCAGGAGCTGCTTGTCGACCAGCGGACTCGCGGATACCATCCTACGCGTATAAACGTGAGTTCGCCAGAACAGAACCCCATGGGCGGCAACCGTCGAGCGCCGGGAGCCCTCTCCCCCAGCTCGAAAACATGTACCGTGTTCCGCGGGGAGCGCGAAACCGAGCTGGGCAGGACATCCGGATGTGGCAGAAAGCAAAGAGACGTACCCTTTCTTTGACACCGAATCATGCGTCTCGAGAACTCGATGGACGATGGGAATGTCCGCGCCAGGCACCTTGTACACCGTTATGTCGCCCGTCTGGTATCGCTGGTCTGACGGATTCGTCAGGAAGAGCAGGTCCCCGCGGTAGAACGCAGGCTCCATTGAACCACTGCATACCCCCACCCCAACGCAACCCAGCGTATCGTATCGTAAGGTCAGCACCATCCTAGTCCTCGACGAACCCGCAATATAAACGCGTACCTGAGGACCACGACGATGGGAGACTCGGTGTTCGTGAGGAGCCCCAGGCCTTTCCAGATCATGAGCCCGGAGGCGAGGACGGAGACGAAGTTGAGGACCTGCAGCAGCACCTAAAGTTCAAAGTAATGCAGCATTGCAGGGGTGCGGCAGTGCGGTAGGTGGAAGACGGTCGCTTCAGCATGATTCACTCTCGCGTTCAGACCGTAAAGGACGGGGACGAACATGGCGGACGCCGAGCCTCCGGAGCGTCTTGAGCTCGTCCGCGAACATGGCTCCTGTACGTCAATGGCGTTGGTTTTGGCGATGGCAATTACAGCGAGTACGCCGGCGGTGTTGGAGATGGACGCGAGACGACGGTGCTCAGGTAATGGGGAGGACGAAAGGAATGGTACGCGGTACGTATACGCGACTGCAAGGTAGGTAGGATGGGGGAACTCGTCACGGTGCACGTGGAATTCTGGGAGACACGTCCCCAGGCGCCAAAACGCGTCCCCCGCGCGCCAATCGCGCGTCTCGCTCCCTGGCAGCCCCTCGCGCGCGCTCCGATACGATTCAGGCTCTTCGTCCGACCCCAACGCTTTGCGAGAGCGAATTCCTCTGCATTCCGCAGGTCATTATATGCACACAGCCCGCGTCGACCATAGATGCTTGAGAGGGCACAATGGTGGGTTCATGTCTTGGGTGAACTAACCAATACTCAGGCATCGAGCGTAGTACGTCCGTGAAATAGTTGGGCTACTACATCGCGGTCGGGTCGAGTACTTATACGCCTTACTCTTCGTATCACTCACATATGGCTCATTGGAGTTATACAGTATTGCACAGATCGTGTCTGCGAGACGTAGGCGAGACTGTGTTCGGTCTGGAAGCGGACATATATGCCTTCTTGTCCTCTTCGCAGGAGCTCCCAATCCGGATCTATATTGCACAACATTCCCCAGCCGTTACAAGTACTATAAAGCTCACTTCGTTCTAAACGTTAAGCCTCAACCATCCGAATCCATAAAATTACAAGTGATACCAGCCCCTCCCAAACCACGACTGCCAAACGGAACCTTAACAGGGGTATGCATTCCTTTACCAGTACACAGCACTTCGAGCCCGCCCCAAGTACTGATCCCTACCTGCATCCACGTCGACCTCCACAGACTACAGTCTCAGTCCCTCATCCCCAGGATCGAACTTGGGGTGGCCGCCTCAAAGTGCGCAGGTACTCTCGACGACGCCCCCACCGCGCGAAGTTCTCTCCCACCCGCACCCGGGACCTCCTCGCGCGGCGTCAGCAGCCCAAGCGGCCCAGGAAGCACCGGGGGGCTTCGCGAGCTCGCGGCCGAACTCGGCTTCGAGCTCATGTGCAGCAGGATTCTTGGCTGGTATCAGAGGTACGCATATCACACATAGCGGATATGTTTCTGAACCTCATTCCACCGCCGACAGNCCCGTTCCCTACCCATGGCGGTTGCCTCCTGTGCCGTGCTGGGGACAGCTATGGGTACTTTGGACTACAACGGGCAGTCTCTTGCCCCATCAAATGCGGAGTCAATAGAGGAGAGGAGGAAACGCTTCTTCAAACAGCCCCGACCAACAACCTCGCCGGAGGCCCTAACAGATGCAGAGTAGATGCTTGCTGTTGTAGAGACTCGGTGCTCGTAATAGGCTTGCAGACTCTCAACATATCTCGTCGTGATAGGCTTGTTGTGTAACTCGTCCGTGACTGTGCTGAAACGGATGGGCACGGTTCGTGAAAGGTAGGTGAGATCCGACTCTCTGCTGTGGCCATATCTACGAAGTTAGGCAGTAGCAATCAAATACTACCAAGAACACAAGATTCCCGCATGTTACAAGAAGGCGCGCTTTGTACAGTACAAGACAAACACATGAGGATAGGGGCATACAATACTTACTCTGGTTCTCGCTTGGGCACACTCTGACTACCACCGTATTGCATCGGCGCCTCCGTCTCCATCTCCGCATCCCCGTCTGCCCGTACGCCACTCAACTGTTCTACAGCTACCGAGATATCCTTGTTGTTCTCGAGCCAAAACGCCTCCCACTCTTGCGCCGACATCTCAGGGTGCTTTGGCCAACCATTCAGATTTTACTCGTAGGCAGAGGGTTGATGAGTGCCTTACCTTCTCGTTCAGAACCTTCCAGACGTCAGCATCCGCTAGGTTGTCCGCGCCACCAGAGGCGAAGAACTTTGCCAGTACCAAAAATGGGTCGAATTGGGTAGCGGGAGAAGGCGATGAAGTCTGCTCGACTCCTTGAGCATCCGCCTGGGCTTGCGGGGCCGGCTCCGATAGTCGTTGGCCATTCGCGCTAGCTTTCCGGCGAGCAATAGCGGCTTGTCGCCTCAGCCTATCTACCTTCTCCCGACGAGTTGGATGCGAGATGTATGTCGCCCACGATTTCTGCGTATGGTGTGGCATCTAGTATCAATATATGAGTTAGTATTCACAAGATTGAGCCACAAAACAACTCATTACCTTCGCGTACATCCTCTCACTAACAGCGCTTAGAGTCATCTCTGGATCACGTAGAAACAATATCTGGAGGTATTTGTCGACGTAGTCCATGTCTTCCTTCGTATACATGTTCTTCCCGGGCATGTGTTCGACCACACGGGTGGGAGGAGTGGGTGACGGTTGCCAGAATGCTTTGGGCGACTGGGTTCGCTCCGTAGACTGTGCCGTCGTGTCCTTACTCTTCGCAGCCCCTTTCGAAACAGCAGCACTAGTAGAGCCACCCTGTGNCTTGGCTGTTTTCTTTTCAGTCTTCTTGATCGTCTCCTTTGCGGTAGACTTCGCCNTTTGCCTTTCCTTTCCCTTTGCCCTTCCCACNGCGTCTCCGTATCTTCGTCGTCGTCATCGTCGTCATCCATCTGAACCTCCTCGTTGGGCAAGAATGAAGCCTCCTTCTTGGGGGGCTTTGACGTGATATTGGGACCTGTAACCACCCAGCGCTTGCCCGTCGCGAAAGGCCGACCGCGCTTCTTCTCGACGTGAAAGCCTTCGAAGACGAACTCGTCTGGGTCCACGATGGCGTTCTGCTCGATGCACTCAAAGACCCACTGGGGGCGGACCGCCACCTTCCCACAATTCTGAGTTTGCCTTAACCGCTCCTCGAAAGTCTTCGACGCTGGAGAACCGAGAATTACGAAGTCAGCGTCATCGATTTCGGGAATCAGCCTGCCTCCATGTTTCTGCCGAACATCTATGAGCGAATGCTTGCGTAGACAGCAGAGCCATTCGACATGCGCACCTTGATAGCGTCGGCGATCTTGGTTCGAGGCCTGAGATCTATCTGGACGAAGAATGTGTATGGCTCCCCGTTATCCTTCCCAAATAGCTTCCCTTTTGAGCTGAACGTGTCACGGGGTTGTGTGGAAGGAGGTGTGGAATCAGGGAAGGGAAGGGCAGGTTCGTCGGAGGGATATGAGACGCGACGATGCTTTGCAGACCGTTCGCCATTGGCGCGAGACTTCCGGCCAGAGCTACTGTTTGGGTCCAAAGATGGCGACTTTCTCTTGAGAGACGGCGATCTGATATCTTCCATTGGCGAGGGTCGTGCAGTGTCTGTGGATCGACTCAGTTGTTGTCCAGAACGACGGAGGACGTAGTCACGAACCGGACATGCTGCGGTACCTCTGAGTTTGGGATATGCTCTGTGCGCCATCCAGAGAGGAAGGCGTCACTGGCTGGTAGAGATTGGATGTAGATGCCTCCATTCGGGGCAGAGGTGGATTCACGACAGGTTGTTGAGGATATGCAGGTTGCTGGGACAGCGGGAATGGTTGGACGAACATGCTTGGCTGAGATGGGAAAGGGATGGGCTGGGGATATCCTTGGGGAATCATCTGTCCTTGAATGATGTTCATCGGCAATTGTCCCGGAATTTGAGGGATCATCTGCGGGATGTTGAGGTTCACGCCCTGTTGGCTCACCAGCCCGACTAACTGCGCCACCAGCTGAGCAGGGAGTGTAACTTGCGCGTTTGGATTGCTTTGCATCGTCGCCATAGGTATGGGCGTGCCACTGGGAAGATTATTGGTCATTTGTTGTCCGAGTTGTTGTTGGTAAGGAAATCCTGGAGGGACACTGCCAGATGGTACTTGTGAGTTATCAGGCGGAGGGTATGGCTGTTGGTTTTGCATGTTAGGCGCGTCTGGAGGGGTTTCTCTGGGTGTAGGCAAAGGGCTTCTTGTTGGTATTAGTGTCGTAGAATGTGTGCTATGATAAGGGTACTCACTTCTGGGTCAACGTTGATGTATTCTCGGTCGTATTAAACCCTCCCCAATTTCTGTCGGCAAGAAGTGCCTGCCTTGCTTCCACCGATTTGTTCACCCACGAGACGTCCAAAACAATCTTGCCAGGTTCAGAGCCCCACTCCTTCACAAACAGGCCTCCCGAAGGTGTCTCTGGATCGACCAGTATAATGGTGGCTTCGTCTGGCGAATGGCAGATGTGGGCCCCGTTGTTCTGTGATATACTGCGAGTTAGCGAAGAGGGACATCGGGGAGTATAGGGGTAAATACCTTGAGCGTCCGTACGATCTTAGGACGGTTGAGTACTTCTCCCGCCTCTACGAACACGCGAAGTGGTTGGCCAGTAGGATCAACGAAAATACCAGATGTTTGAGAGGAAAACGATCCGTGTTTGAAAGTATCCATCGGTATAGGATAACGCAATGGGGCCGCGGTAACCTATCCACAGTACCTGTCTTGATACGTGCAGCGACTGAGAAACACCAGGAGTGAATGTGGACCAGGAACGACCAGAGACGATGGGGGAAGGGGCGAAGCCGCGTCAAGACGCGTTCTGCTCAATGGCTCGGGCTAAGACCAGTCGCTGGGGCTGAACACTGCGACTCGATCGGATTCACGGCTACAGCCTACAAGCTCAGTGTGCAATGCACATGCAGATGTGACCCGCGCGAATCCTGATACATGGTGGGAGTAATGAGTCCCATTTCTCAATCCTTTTGTTCGTTGCCCAATCCTCCCATGGCGCGCTCGTGTCAAAAGGATTTGCATATAAGCGCCCTGGACGCATGAACGCACGCCCTAGTCGTGCGTAAAGCGTTCTGACAGCTGCAAGGCGCTCGTTATACGTTGTGCGCAGGTGGCTCTTGCGTAACTTTCGACATTTAAGCACGCAGTAAGTCCTGCCCATCTTACTCATACAATGAATATCGATTGCATCAGCACGTATATGCCCGTCATAGGATCTGCATGTTGCCATGGCATAGCGTAGGGAAAAGGTGGTAGAACATGACAATGCAAGTACAAAAACGACCCAACAACACGTTCACCGGTAGCTGCAATCAGAGCGCATTGAGTGACAAGGCCGTGCAATGGGCGAATACGATGAACGTACGATTTCTGCCTGCGGGCACGAGCACCGTGACCACCGAACTTCTTCGGCTCTGCTCTCCGGGGGTCCGCGATCAGGAGCGTCCTGTCGTAGGCGACAAGCTTCTTCTTCAGCTCGAGCGCGCTCGCCGCATCGAAGTACTTGGCATAGTACGCAACGACCGCCTTCGCGATCGCCTGACGGATGGCGTAGACCTGGGAGGTGTGTCCACCACCCTTGACACGGAGGCGGATGTCAATCGCCGAGAAGGCGTCCTCGCCGGCGACGAGGACGGGCTCGTAGACCTTGAAACGGAGGATCTCCGGCTTCAACAGGCTGATGGGAGAGCCATTGATGTGGATAAGACCACGACCCTCCTTAGCGTGCGCAACAGCGGTTGCGGTCTGAAGGGGATCGTTAGTAATGCCCACACCTAGTCGCAAAACTGGCGCGAGTAGGGCATCGTCACATACCTTCTTTTTGCCGAAAGTCTGGACGGCCTGCGTTGCGGGAGCCATTTTGTCGGGAGTAGGGCAAGCCGGTTTGGCGGGCTGTTGATATGCTAGAGAAAGACGGAGTTCAGCCTAGAAGTCGGATGAGAGGTCGCCTGAGCCAAGTCCACAGAAGGGTCATCCGGAGTTGAAAGATGCAATCCAGCCAGAAATCTTGATATCCTCCGCCGCTTTCCTCTCCAGCATCCTTCGACACAACGTATAGAACCCTCCTGCAGCATCAGAACAGTGATTGGACGTGAACTCACCCCTCCTAGGTTTGAAGTTTGCTGGACGACGGTGCGATGGCGGGACTCGATGATTTGCCGCCTGGCGTCTGGTATCGTGACATGTCACATACCTCCTGTTTCGGATGCGTGACGGTGTTGGTGTTACGACATGTAACGCACGCATTTGTTGCAGACGCTCAACGACCGCTCAACGACTCACTGACCGTCATGCTGGCTGCTGTTAGGCGTGCATTGGGGCAGGTACGCATACACGCTTTGTTTTGGAACCAACGCTGACTACTCTAAGCAGAGCTCTAAGGCTGCCTGCCGCCGACTTTCTACGGTCGTCCCCGTGACTGCCGACTCTGTCCTCAACGATCCTGTAGTAAACCAGGTACTCCGGGATGGGGTAGAGTCATCGTCGCTCTCATTATCGCACGGTGCTACGACTGGAATATCATTACCGACGACCGGTGCGCAAAGTTTACTATCAACCGTGTATATAGAACTCATACTTCGCAGATGTTCGGCCCGTCTATCTCGAGATGTCTTCTTTGATTCGCCCGGAGGAGAATGTGGACCCGTCTGAAGAGCTCGTCGAACTCGACCCGGACGTCTTCTCCCAACCCATACGAAGAGACATCCTCCATCTCTGCGTCGTACACTACCTGGATTGCCAGCGACAGGGAACTGCTAGCACGAAGACCCGTGGTGAAGTCCGCGGTTCGGGGCGCAAAATCCGTCCACAGAAGGGCTCTGGTCGGGCACGTCTTGGCGACGCTCAAAGTCCCATGCTGCGTGGAGGAGGTGTCGCGTTCGGACCTAAGCCGCGTGACTTTGCCACCAAGCTCAACCGGAAGGTCATCCAGTTGGGTATGCGGGTTGCGTTGAGTGCAAGGGTGAAGGAGCAGTCGCTGGGCGTCGTCAGGAGTTTGGAATGGCCTGGGCACAAGACGAAAGAGCTGCAGCAACGCATCGAGGAACTTGGGTGGTGGAAGACCCTCTTCGTCACCGGTCAAGAGCAGATTCCAGGAGGTCTCGCGCGAGCAAGCAATAATCTCCCCATGGTCGATACCGTCACGGCAGCCGATCTGGATGTTTACCACGCGCTGAAGTGGCCCCGCCTTGTCCTTGACTTGGCAGCCGTCGAATGGTTTGAGCGGGCCTTGGGCAGACCGCAGATCGCCCCGCGCGAGTACAAGCTCTGATCGTATTTACTTTACACGGATCATATAATGTTTATCATCAGAGTATTCATCAGGGAAAGTGGCCAGCTGCGCACCGTCCATATAGACCATTCGAAACCTGTCCACCTTCGAATCTTTCGGCTGTTCTACAACTGCTACATGCGGAATGCTTATGGACGCTAGCGATGACCTTGACGCAACCCGATGCTTGGTATATGCATTGCTAGTGGGTACTCGTTACTTGTGCTCTGTACTACTGCAAGCTTTGGGTCAGGAACGGCAAAACGTGGATAGTAGCCTTGGTCTAGCATTGGTGAGATGCAGAGTCTCAGGAAATGTTGTAGGTGCACGCGTTCACGTGACGAGACGCGTGGGCAATCTAACGCGCCTCCGAGCCACGCTGACTCTGCCCTCCGTCTCTCCCTCACTGTTCGCTCTCTCGGACATTCCAACGAACCTAACCTACATCTGAGCTGTGAACTACTACAATGGATTTACCATCGCAAGCATCTCAGAGTGAGGAACAAGACAGTCACGTCTCCGGGCCTCTCCTTGTCGACAAGCTCGCCGAGGCTGGGATTACTGCCCAAGACATCAAGAAGCTCACCGAAGCTGGCCTCCATACTGTCGAGGCAGTGGCATACACTCCAAAGAAGAATCTTATGACGATCAAAGGCATTTCGGAGCAAAAGGCGGATAAGATTCTGGCTGAAGGTGCGACGCAGTGCAATGCCAGTTCTTTGGCACAACTCAGCCTTTGCTCTGTAATCCAGCGCTCAAAATCATACCCCTGGGATTCCAAAGTGCAACCGAAGTTCACGCCCGTCGAGCCGAACTCGTGCATATAACCACTGGCTCCAAGAATCTTGACGCTCTCCTCGGCGGAGGTATCGAGACGGGTGCCATCACGGAGCTGTTTGGCGAGTTCCGAACAGGAAAGTCGCAAATCTGTCATACACTCGCTGTAACATGCCAGCTACCCGTGGACATGGGTGGGGGAGAGGGGAAGTGTCTCTACATCGACACTGAGGGTACCTTCCGACCCGTGCGATTGTTGGCTGTAGCGGAGCGCCTGGGATTGAACGGGGAGGAAGTCCTTGACAATGTCGCATATGCGCGAGCGTACAACCACGACCATCAACTCCAGCTCCTGACGGCTGCCAGTGCTCTGATGTCGGAGTCTAGGTAAGTATATCCATATGGCTATATGCGTATGTTGATGATGACATTGCGCAGGTTTTGTCTCTTGATCGTGGATTCGGCGA